>DF358945.1:12226-35466 GCA_000787875.1 Solanum virginianum | reverse complement strand
AGTGGGTTCATTCTCAAGAAGTCTCTAGGCCTAATAGCAGTTGTGGGCTCTTGGGAGCTAGAACTAGGGGCTTGGGGACCTTAGCTATTACTTTGCAAGGCGACTAGCTAGGTGAGCATCGTAATGACTCCTCTGAATTCTGCCTCAGAAGTGGGAGCTGGTTGCAGCTGTGCAGGGGGCGTCTGTGGGACCTCGGCAATCCTGTTAGGTCGACCCCATCTCCTTGTACCTATTTGAGTAGGGACCTCTGGTTAGGAATTATCAGCAGTTGGGGCTGAGGCATCTCTCTGGGCAGCAGTTCATTTTGGAGGCATATTTTGCAAACGTGTAATGCACGAATTAGAGCAAAATTTTCATAGAGTTAAACTCTACCGCACGAACTCAGATCATAGAAGAAGGGTAACACTTCCTAATGTCCTATAGTCTCCTGCTTATGAAGTGTGGTGCACAACAAACCCATAAATAAGACTTTACTAGACACGGCTTCATAGACTCCCTGGGACACTTGCACTCTGTGCTCTAATACCAAGTTTGTCACGCCCCGGGAGGGTATCCTGGGCGCAACTGGCAGTCAAAGACTATTGCTAGTCCTCGAGCGAACCACTTGGCCTCATCATCACATCTAACTCAATAACAAAAGAATACTCAATGATAACATTTAAAGAATAGACAGAATTATCATAACTAGCTTCTCAAAATAGTTCAAGTTTTGAATATGAAATACTCAACAATACTCTACTCTAAGTCTATGAAGCCTCTACTTTAAGCGTCTAGGAGGTACCATGACAGGTCATGGCTATCACAAAATCAAAAAACTAACTCGAATGTAAAGAAGAAAGTAAAAGGTATCCTCCGAATACAGGGAAGGACTCACTATTATGTGGAACAAGGTATGCTGAACCTCAACGGTGCATCTGCTGAATCTGCATCATAAAATGATGCAGCACCAAATAACGTCAGTACGTGAAATGTATGGTATATAAATGGGCTAAAAGTAAACAGATAAGGCTCAAACCAATTAACAGGCTCGACTTGAGGCTCAACTTTTCATCTCATAAAACAACTCAAGAAATCATGCAAGTTTTTAAGGTTGAAATCATGCTTTAGAAGACTTAGTGTTTAAATATAACTCAGTTCAAAAATCATGACATGTTCAACTCAAGTGTTGCTTGGAAGTTTCTCTAACTGATATAACTCTCCACCACCATGAGTTTTTGATGATGTACAACAAATGTGGCATCGTTGCCTTGCCCTTCCTTAACTTGTCATGGAAAAGAATGCGTCAACCTCTACCTCTCTGTCTCGGATCCTCAGAAAGTGTTCTTCTATGGGGACTTAGACCACTAAATTATTCTATGCGACCATCCTACACTAGTTACATAGTTCTGGGGTGACTCTTCTGAAGGATCCCAAAAAGTACTCAAAAATGTGCCTCGAAAGTGTCCAAAATCATAATTTTCATATATCTCAAAATTCGTGCGTGATATCAAAAATCTGACTTTATATTCTTGTTCAGGGGGTCAAATTGAGTAGAAAATGGTCTAACTCCGATTTAAGAGCAATTAATTAGCAATTTTAATTTTCCAAAAATGCAAATTCCAGTGAGGTTTACGCGCTCCTGGCGCGACGCGACTGGGGCGTGCAAATGAAGTAATCATGTTTTCGCAACAGGTCCGTAGTGCAGACCTGTGTATTTTCTGCCCAGTTTATTTTATGCAGTCGAAGACTTTTGGGTCTTAGACCTAAGTATTCCCAAACATGAAAATACCTATACTTAGCCATTTCTCACCCTCATATCATTCTAAACATTCCCCAATACTCATTCAAACACTTAGCCAAATATTTTACTCCTAAACCCAAGTCTCAAAACTCATCCGGATCTCAAGATTCTCATCCAAGCTTCAAGTCTCTATCTCCAATCTTCATCAAGTTCATCTCCAAAGTTAAGGTATGTGGGTTTCTTTCACGGGTTTCTTTCACTCATGATGCCCAAGCCTTCTTTTACTTTTCATTGCATAATTTAAAGTTGATTTACTCATAGGTCTTGTTTATTATGAAATTCATTGGACACTATGTTGGGGTTTATGAAATTGTGGCTATTTTGCTATGTTTTGGGCTATGAATCTAAGATTTATTGTGAGATTTGATGAAGGATTTTGATGTATATTTCTTGAGGGTGTTACAAGTATCTATTGATGATTTTACATTGAATTTTCTAGCATGATAACACTCTTGAATTGCATGGTTTTATACAAGCACTACACACCCGACAAGTGTTTGATAAAATGTCTGGTTATGATTTCTTGAGGAATTGAAGATCAATGCATGTCTTATGAGTTTAATGACTTTATGATGGTGAAAGAAAGGTTTATATATGATGATTATATAATGATGAAAGAAATGTATGTATATGATATTATCTTTATAGTGTTGGGGATAACCAAGCCTCATCCGGGAGGTTGTAGGCCCAAGTAATCTTGTTGAGGGGTTTGTACCTCGATCGCCTCTCTCGAGAGGTGGCAGGCCCATGCAACCTTGTTGGGGGTTTGTACCCATCAACTTTTTGGGGGTCTAAACCCATCAACCTTGTTGGGGGTCTAAACCCATCAACCTTGTTGGGGGGTTTGTACTCCATCAATCTTGTTGGAGGGTTTATACTCCATCAACCTCATGAAGGGGTTTGTACTTTATGCGTTTCTCCAAGGAGCTGGTAGGCCTTGGATTTGGACTAAGGATGGTCACTTCTTACACTTGTATTATGATCTATATAAGCATGATTTACTCTAAGCATCATTCATACATGCCATCTTGCTATTATGTTATCTATTGAGTATTATTATGCATTTTGCCTATGATTCCTATCTATTGTTGCATTGCATTCCGCATATACTCTATGCCTACATGATATCACCATGTAGGAACTGGTGCACCGCTTGATCATCATCCTTCTCCTCGTGGCTAGTACAATTGTCTCTCAAGCTTGTTGGCGAGTCCTCAATTTCGGGGATGTTGCTTATGATCTCTTGCTATATACTAAGACTATCTTTCATTTACTTATGTATTGACTATGAGGGCGAGCCTAGTTGTTTATCATGGCCCCCGCTCTTATCTATGTAGTAGATATTTTGTTGGACATGTTATGTATCTATGCTATGAGCCTTGACTCTCTTCTTCTTGATGTCTATGATATGAAAGTGTTCCCTTAGCTCTGGTTGTCCCAATTTATTATCTCTTGATGCTTGTTTTATTGCTTTCGCGACTAAGGATATGTAATGATATGCTAAAAGGCTTGCTTGGGATCCCTTTAGGTTCCCCATGCGTCGTGTCACGTCTAGGCCCTAGGCTTGGGTTATGACATCTTCACACCCAACTCGGTGCTCAATACTCCTTTCAAAACTAAAATTTGCTCATCAACACAAACTCATCTCAATCAACTCAAAAACAACTCTCTTAATCAACTGTATAGCTCAAAATGGGAACTCAAACATCACAATTCAAGACTCAATTCATATTATGTAGGACTCTTACGAATTACGATCAAGTGACATCATATTATCTATACTCAGCATCTAATACATAAAAGATTCTCATTGCATGCATATATGAAGCAAGAAAAACATACTTCTCATATTCATAGTATTCAGTTTAGAAGGTTGGGTTTATAATTTCAATTTAATCCGTAAGAAAGGAAAATACAAGGTTTGGGATTAGAGTACCAAGCATGCGAAATTCATTCACAATTCAAGGTAACAATGGAGCAACGTATAAATTAACTCAAACGTATTTAAGAAACTCTATCTTGTTCACGAATTTAAGACTCAAGAACCCTGGAAATTTAAAAAATGTGATTTATACTCATTATTTAACTCAAGTAAGCAAAAGGGACGCGTGGATGAACATAATCCAACGCTTTAGATAGCATTACATACCTGGGATGAAGATTAGCATCATTCTCCACAGGAAAGTTCAACTCTAGCTCAAAACTTTAGATTCCTCTTCTCTTCTCCTCTCAGAACCCTCACCTTGAATGCTAAGAAAATTGAATTTTGAAACCCTTAATTTTGAGAAAAATGACATTAATACTCATTTATTAGACTTGGGGTATGTTGGGAATGTCTAAAATATCCTTCCTGAAATTAAAAGAAAAAACATCATTAAAATTACATTGGTCCGCAACTTACCAGAGGCACAGACCAGTGTATTTTTTCCAAAATTTCCTCCGAACGAGTTTTACTCCTTCCGTCAAAAATTTAAAAATAAATATATAAGTGTAAGTACACATCCTTGGCGCTTCGCATCTGGGGCGCGCATCAACATAGTCTCCGATTTAATTAGCAAAAATTATTTTCTGACTCGGTTGCTCTAAAATCGGGTTGAGAGTTCACTCAATATTTTGCGCTGATCGCAGATCTGGTCTCAGATTTTTCATTGGAGCTTGGGAAGACACTTTATGCGCACGATTCCATTCTAGGGATATTTCAATAATTTTGTGGGGTGTTATTTTCCATTCGAGCTTGGGTAGGCATGTTATGTGCGCAATTCCATTCTAGGGGTATTTTGGTAATTCATGGGGTGTTACACTTGAACTTGTGATCTCAAGTGTTCAATTATATTTACATATAAAAGAGAGTATTCATATGTTGAAAGAAGTATTCATATGTTGTAAGAAGGTTTTTTAATATGGAGTTTTAGATTCTTCAACTAATCCAGAGTTATTTGAGACACACAATGTTGTTGGGCTATTGTATACTAGATGGAATAAGCGAAGAGTAGTGTATACTATGCCTCAGTGGGCTTGAATCTGCTTAAGGCAATCGAGATATACATGCCTCAGCTTGGCTATCTTTTTTATTTATTTTTCTATTTTATTTTCAACTATAATTTATTGTACTTGTGGTATATATTACACCAACAATTTTAAAGTGATTCATGTTTTTGTTACAGTTTGAAAAAGTGCAGATATCAAGATTAGGAACTCTCAACACCATTCCACTTCAACATCGTTCTCTTCAACAGATGAAAGAGAAGAGATGTACGAGTAAATTATATTTCTACTTGGTCAGTTCAAGCAGAGAAAAGTAAAGCTATTTGGCAAGTACAAGCAAACAAGATGAGAAAACTTTGGTGCGATTTGTTGAAAATGTGAAAAGTAAATTATTATTTACTAACTCTACCATTGAGGTTGAAGACAAAATATTTAAGCTTCAACTACTAAAAATTGATTTGATTTTATTATATCAAACATTTTATTTTGAGAAATTAATTCTAATTTTGATTAATTGTGATAGCACCAACATTATTGATAGAGTACAAAATCATTTTTATAACAATAAATTTAGACTCGTGTGGAGAAAACACAATACTGTGAGATCATATTAATTAGTGGTATACCATTTGCTAATTGTGTTAAATATTCTTGCAGATTCATATACTAAGGTCTTAGTAAGAAAAATGATATGAAACACATTAAGGGGGATGAAACTAAAGCTCATAAAATTATGAGTCATATATGAGGAAACCCAACCTTGGAATTAGAGATTCTATAATCAGGTTCAATGGGAAAAACAAATTATATGATGACTTATTGTAAAATGCATTAAAATTAATTTTTGTTCAATCCCTATGATGTGAATATATTTATCCTATAATATTTTGTGGAGATTGAGTTATGAATTTTTAATAAAAGTTTGTATCTCGTATGAGTGGGATGTCAAATTATGGGAGCACCCCTGACAGATTTTACCTGTGTGAGTGCAAAAGTAGAGCGCTTTCTATGAGAATGGGCTTCTTCTCAGAAACACTCATGAAGATCGAGTAATACAAAGTCATAATATGCTGACTAAAAATATATGTGTCAATACCTTAATTGTTGTATGTAAGCAATGTTAGTTTATTTTGTTTGAACAATAATAGTTCAAGTCTAACATCACTACTGACTCTGGAGTAAAAGTTATATTTTACTAAGTGGAGGTTAAATGAAAAGTACACCTTTATTATGCATAATAATCTACCTTCAACTAAATTGGTGAACTTTCTTATTTTACTATTAAAATGAATGGGAAACTATTAGTGTATATGCATTTTATTATTAAAATAAATCATAATGTGCATATGTAAATGAGTACAAATTGTGCTATAACTGGTTAGTAGTTATTGTGACTTATATGACCATTAATTTTTGTAATTCTTATGATCATTATTGTCTTGTAATGCATATGATCATTAGTGTTTTATAACTTATGTAACAACTATCATATTTATTTACCCATATTACTTCCTCTCAATGTACCCATTGATTATAAGGAAGACTTCTTTACAATATTTCTTCCTTTGTGAAACGTATGCAAGAAAGAAATGAAATATGTTAAGTGTGAAGAGTATTGTACTGCGTAATAGTCAAAGAGAGAGTTGAGACAAAGAAAATATTCTGAATATTCAACTATATTCACTATAGAAAAAAGAGTATTTAATATGTTGAAAGAAGATGTTTTTGTGAGGAGTTTTGGACTCTTCAACTTATTCGGAGTTATTTGAGTCATACAAAGTTGTTGGTTTGTTGTATCTTGGAGAAGATAAGTCAAGAGTATTACTGTTGGATCAGTATAGATTATGTTGCAGTGTGCTTATTAAATCTCCTTAAAGAGAGCGATATTTGCGTCTCATCCTGAGTATTTTTTTAAATTTGTTTTGTCATTTTATTTTCAACTGCAATTTATTATATGTGTGGTATATTACACCAACACTTTTATGATCATCTCCCCTCTTCCCCCCCCCCCCCCCCCCCCCCTACAAGAATTCTCGTATATTAATTTCGAGGAATCAATTTACAAGTTAAAAGAATGATTAACTTACCTTCATCAATGAAACAGGTAGAGAACTGAAGAAAATAAGTCATAGGTCACTTTGGTTCTCTCAAGGACAAAGTGAGAGATATAACAACGGATTTGGGACTTTTCAAACTTACAATTTGCGACTGTCCCACCATGACAATCACTTATCGTGCCACAACAGGATCCATCCTATTGTGGCGGGTCGAATAGAGACAAAAATTTTGTAACTCGCATCGCGAACCCCCCTTTTTACAACAAATCGTCAAATCATGAAGTTCAATAATCTCCCTTTGGCCCTTTGCGCCAGGATCAATTTCGAAAAATCTACTTGTCCAAATTCAGTTTTGTAAAGTTGTACAAACTTATTATTGTATTGCCTATCAACTCAAAAGATCAAACTTATAAATTTCCCCTCAATTCATTGCCGAATTGTCAACATCTTATATGACTCGTATTTTGTTCAAGTCTGATCTAGGTTCAAATTTTCAACTTCTCGAAAATTTTTTGGCCTAATTTCCTTTCGCAATAACCCACCCATAACAACGACAACAAGTTGTTACAACCAATCATATTAGATATCAAACAAGTTGTTAAATTTTGATGTTCTTGAATGTCACTTTTAAAAAATATGGAACTAGTTCTATTATAACCTTTCTGAAGACAAAATGGGCCCACATTTTTAGATCTGAATTTTTGTTGTTATTGCTATTATGATTATTATTATTTTGATGAAATGATTTACTGGATCTTATATTTGCATGAGTTTATGTTCTACACCCTCCTACTTAATTCTTTGTCAATGAAATTCTTGAACCCATCTAAACTAGTTACTTAGCAGATACTAGAAATTAGTACTTCCAAAAAATGAGGGTGAGTACAAAATTACTCTTAATGAAGAAGCAGAAGTTCAGATTAAGAACTAAGGAAGTATATGTCCATATTATTGTTTAACATATTGATTTTGTCCATATTATTATTTTATTATCGATTGTTATCAATTATGTTACAGTATAAATTTATTTTTTAATAAAATATATTCATTATAAAATCTTAATAAAAACTTATTGATGTTTTTAGTAATTTATAAAACTAACTACGACTTTATATCATTTTTTAAAATAATTCAATATTTTTTTTAAAAAAAATTTATGATCAAATGTGAGTTTTTTTTTTCAAGTATTGTATAACACACAACTATAGCACCTCAATACCAAAAAATTTCATTTCAATCCATGTGATGGTTGTGCAACAAATAGCTCTTTGAGATATTTTATTTTGTCCATTTAAAGTACCATATTGCTTCTAAGAATGTTTGGATTAACTTTTTTAAGTGACTTTTAAGTTAAACGTCAAAAATTATAAGTTGGGGATCCCCTACTTTGAGCTCTTTTTTTTTTTTTTTTGATAAGGGGGTAGGGGGTACTTTTTCAGTTTTGAAAATGTGTTTTTAAATACTTTTTATGTTACTCAAACACTTTTAAAACTTAAAAAATACTTAAAAGTAAAAAAATATAAGCCAATCGAAACACCCACTAAGTTCCACATCATATCATATATAGAATCTTTAGGTCTTCCACCTTTTTAAGTACATTATGTGCCATCATAGTCATGTTATAAATGTGATACATCTTTACTTTGTTTCTCATTTACAAGTGTATATATACCTTCAAATTACTCAATTTTCTACAAGTTTAATGTAACTTTTATTATATATAAATTTATTAATTATTTATAGAATATCAACAATTAAATATCTATAAATAATGCTTATGAATTTTCCCATCTCAAATATACATTTTGTATCATATTAAATAAAACATATTGTATCATGTCCCACCTCTTAAAACATGACTCAAAATTAATGTTTAACATTTTTTTCAATTGATATGACAGAAAAATTTGAATCTTGAAAATGGCGGCCACCTAAAATTATAATGCAATGAATTGGAGTAATACATAACCAGGCCCATTAAGATATTTTATTTCAATGCTTAATTTAAATTCGATTTTAATTGAATATCTCAATTTTTAATAATAAAATTACATTTTAGTAATATTATGGTTCATCATAATCATGTTATAGGTCTGACGCATCCTTATTTTTTTCCCTCTTTTTTCCAGAAATTTTTTTTAAAAAAATCTTTTGTAGGTAAATACACACACCTTCTAATTACTCAGTTTTCTCCAAGTTTAACGTAACTTTTATTATTTATATATTTATTTAATAACTTATATACTATGAAAAATTAAATATTTGTGATGCTCATGAGTGCTCCTGTCTAAAAACTTACGCCTTGTATCATATTAAATAGGATAAATTACGTGACTAAGTAATATGTATTATTTAATTATTTATCATAATTATAGTTTTAAATAAATATCACTTGCCATTACTGTTTTATTTGAGTTGCTAGGGGCACATCGAGAATTTGTATAATTAAGCTTCCAATTGTATAAATTCAAAATTTATTTATACAAATCTAGAATTTTCTAATTGTATAAATCCAAAATTTATGTATGCTTACCCTAACTTGTATATAATTATCATGTTGATATATTTAATTTGTATAGGTTTTGTAAAATTCCTAAACATATAAATACAAAACTTGTATATACTTACTTTGTTTGTATATTGACAATGAATTATATAAATGGTGTTTGTATATTGGCAACAAATTATAAAACTGGATATATGAATTATACAAACAATTGTTACATCTACTGTTACAAAATATAATTACCTAAACAATAGATATTTCGAGCTATTAAGTTTCAGAACTAAGTTTTTTTATAAAAATTTCACTATTAAATAAGAGAAATAACACTTATAACCTCAAAAGAGAAACTGTTTACTAGCTACTACTCTTTTACTTTCATATCCCATGTTTTTCTTAAAAAAAAAAAAAAAAAAACTCATTTTCACGCATTTGATATCATGAGAGTATTTATATATACATTGATGGTATCAAGAAGGAAGATGCAATGCTTTAGTGAAATTACTTGATACCATCAAAGTGTGTGTGTATATATATATTTGATGGTATTAAAGAGGAAGAAGCAACAATGCTTCAGCAAAAAACTACTCAGGTATATTTTGATGTGAAGTAAAAATATATATTAGAATGTGCATATATTATTTATATAATATTTATATATTGCAAAGTTCATCTTCTTCAATAAGCTGAATTTTTTTTAGCACACCAATTCAACTCTAAAAAATTCAAAATTTAAATATGAGCTTCTCTTGATATTTTGAGTCTTATTATAAATTATTTTCCCCAAACTATTTACATTTGCGATCAAAAGTAGGTGCAATTGAAACAATTTTCAGTAATATTAATTGTTTTGGTAGGGGAAGATGATTGGTGTACTAAAACAATTCAAACAAAAGTGGTTGAATTCATAACCACATAATGGTAGGAAACAAGAAACCAAGGACGTGGCATTGGGTGCAAACATTTGGAGGTGGAAAGTAATAAATTGTAATTAGATTATTTTAAATTAATTTTTTTTTAATTCAATCAATATAATGTTTAATTTTCTTTTCTGACTGTAACAATCCACCTTAAGATGAGAAGTTTTATATTGGCAAAAACATATAGTAGAAATGTTGGATATATAAGTAAACATGTCTTCAGAATCCAACTGAGTTTAGACAAAGCACGATGAGGCGGGGCAAACCTCAATGATGAGTTTAGACAAATTCCATATGGTGGGGCAACCCCAGCGAGGACGTTGCGTCTTTGTTGATGTGGACCACAGTTCAATTGAATTTAGGCAAATCGCGATGAGGTGAGGCAAACCTCAGTGCTGAGTCTAGGCAAATCTCATATGATAGGACAAATCTCAGCGAAAACGTTGAGTCCATAAAGGAGTGTATGTAACAAATCATCTTAAGATGAGAAACATGTTTACTTACAAATGACACATCTTAAAGTCGTTAAAATCTGAATTCAAAACGAACAATATCATTAATTAACATGGTGAATCACACTAATACACAACTCAAAATGAAAGTTTCACGTTTTTCAATTGACGACAAAATGATGAATTGATTAATTCTCCACGTAACTTTCAAAGAAAAGAAAAAAAGAAGTTAGATAAATGAAACATTTAATTTTATAATTAAAAAAATAGAAAATGGTTACACAGAAATCATTTTGCCTAACCTTTTGTTTGGCAGGACTAACATTGATGTAACCCCATTTATTTTTGTCATTTGTAAATAATAGTTAGTAATTACAATATCACTAGAATTATGACATGAATTAAAAAGTGGAAAGAAATTGAAAAGACATTTTGATAAAAGCAGAAAGATGAAAATCTTGAAAAGGGCCGCCACGTAAATTTATTATGCAAAATGGCTCCCTCCATTTTAATTTTTTGCCTTTTTTTTTTACTTAATATAAAATTTAATAAAGAATAAAATGTAAAAAAAAAACTGATCTTAAATATATTATGAATAAAGTTAAAATGAAAAAGTCTCAAAAAAAAAAGAACACATTTTTTTTAAAAAAATAAGCAAATTAAAACGACAACAATAATATATAACTAATCTTACTAAGATATTTTATTCAAAAACTGGAACTAAATCATATGTCAATTGAAAATTTCAAACTCATAATAGTATTGTAAATATACACTATTGATTTAAATTTGAAACAGAAATCGTGCATTCTTATTTATCAATTAAGTAATTAAATTTATCACACAAAATATATCATTTTCTTTGATTATATGCATTGACTTTAATAAGCCATCAAATCTTAGGGATTTTCTATTTGAAGTTGAAGTATATAACTAAAGAAGATACGTATCTTGTATATTTAACTTATTTACCTAATTAGACAATTAAAAATACATATAAATTTTTTTTCCAAAAATAACTAATCATAATATTTTTATTAGAAAGCAAGGTGTCAATTAAAATATGATATAATTTAAATATCTAAATGGCATTTCTAATAAATTGAAATTATTAAATATTATTCTCCCATTTAAAAAAGAATGATCTACTTTTCTTTTTGATCTGTTTAAAAAGAATGATCCATTTTCTCTTTTGGCAAAATTTTAGTTTTAACTTTTCACGCGGCATGACAAGTTTGACCATAAGATTAAAGAATATTTTGATACATTTAATATAACTTTGTATTTAGCATCATAAAATTAAAAAAAAAATTCTCTTAAATTTCGTGTTAAGTTAAATTAAATTATTCTTTTTTAAATAAGATAGTAACTTAAGTTAGTTTTAAGGATTAATTAAATTAACTCTAGTGATAAATAAACGTGAATGGAGGGAGTAATATTTTAATAGCCAAAATCACAAATATTATCCTCCTCCTTCTCCCCCATGTCTGAACTACTAGTATTTATTTTGCTTCTCTAACTTATACAAGTAACTGATTACTTTTTCTCCCACCAAAAGTCACCCAAAAAAGAGTCCAAAAATTTCAGGAAAAAATCATGTCTTCCCCAAGCAAACGGCGAGAGATGGACTTGATGAAGCTGTAAAATCTGTAACAATAAGTTTTTGGCCTAAATTAATTTTGGGGTTTATCATTTTGTTTAATTTCTTTTCAATTTTGTTTTCTTGAATTTAGGATGATGAGTGATTACAAAGTGGAAATGATCAATGATGGGATGCATGAGTTTTATGTGCATTTCCATGGACCTGCTGAAAGTAAATCTCCTCTACCATTATTTAAGAGGGTCTTTGTTGAGTTATTAATATTTCTTGAAATTAACTTGGGTGATGCTAAATTAAGAAAGTAGTATTATTTGGAATAGCTAATTTTATAATTTCATTTTGTGGTTATGAAAGTATTATCTACTTTATGTTTCTTGAGTGCTGCCTTTAACTCTGTTAATGTGGGATGCTTTGTGCGCCGGATTGCTCTATTACTTGGAATAGCTAATTTTATTGTTCCACTTTGTGGTTATGAATCTAGTTTGCTTCTTGGGATGCAGCCTTCCTTGGACCCTATGCTTTGTGCATCGAGTTGCCCTTTCATTTTGTAGAGTTAATTTTATAGTTTATGTGGTTATGAATCTATTTGTACTTATAGGGTGCGGCCTTCCCTGGACCCTGTTGACACGGGATGCTTTGAGCACCGGATTACCCTTTTGTTTAGCATAGTTAAGTTTATAAGTTCTACTTTGTGGTTTATGAATCTACTTATGCTTCTAGTTGTATGTGTACCTTTTTCGTGTATCTGCCGTTTGATAGTTTACAAATAATCTTCAAGTTACATCTACCTTTTGGCTGGATTTCAATTGGATGTATGAAGAAGGGAGGGCAGAGGTGGGTTAATAATTTAGACTTGACGGGTTCAATCTTTATTTTCTTTTGCAATTATGGTTTTAGATTATAAATATTTGTTGAAAATTTAGTGGTTTTCACATATATATTAGTAGTCCGTGTAAGAAATGCTTGGTTCAGTTGAACTCGTTGATTATGCAGTGCATCCTTCTATGGAGAAGCACTGTTGCTTTCTTCAATTTCTGTTTTTAGTTAGGCTTGTTTTTTGCAGGTCCTTATCATGGTGGAGTTTGGAAGATAAAGGTGGAACTTCCAGATGCTTACCCATATAAATCCCCATCAATTGGCTTTATTAATAAGATGTACCATCCAAATGTTGATGAGATGTGAGTTTCAACTGCTTAGTTTCTGTAATCATCTGTAGATAATCTCATCCTTCTTGTTTTGTTTTAGCTGAAGTCTGAAATTTCACTGCATTATCATTTTTCAGCTCCGGATCGGTTTGTTTAGACGTTATCAACCAGACGTGGAGTCCCATGTTTGGTAATCGAATTTGAGCAATGATTAGATTCTTGAAATTTCTATGGCTTTTCTGCCGACTTCTTTTTCAGTAATGATAGCTGGTTTTGAAATAATTTCCACAGATTTGACAAATGTGTTTGAAGTGTTTCTCCCACAACTTCTCTTGTATCCTAACCCATCGGACCCATTGAATGGGGAGGCAGCTGCCTTGATGATGCGAGACCGAACTTATCCAGAATATTGTCAAAAATACGCCAAGCCAGAAGATGTTGGACCGAACTGCATATGAACAAAGAGTTAAAGGTATAATGATCCATATCAAATGCTTATATGTTACAAAAAATTTTGCTAGCTTAAAGTGGACGAGAAGAACGGATTAGAAGTCCTTGAATCTTTGATTAGGGTAGACTCATAGAATTAAAATCTCATAGCTGTAGTTTGGTTTAGCGTCTACGGAAAACAAACTCTCTACCTCCCAAGGTAGGGGTAAGGTCTGCATATACTCTACCCTCATTGAAACCCCGCTTTTGGGACTATACTAGGTACGTTGTTGTTGTAGCTTTGGTTTGGTTGTTATTGAATTGGTTATCCTTTGTTTTCTTGGTATTTGCACCTTAATATACCTCCACTTTATGGCGACTTAGGTATGCGTTATTTTGACAGTGAAGAAAATTCGTAGTTAACGTACTCCTAACGGTCCAAACTAGCTAGTGGAGTCTTAACATCCTCATCGACTTTGTATCACTCCTAATCTGATGTGTGTGGTTTATATAACTGGAGAGAGCTACAAAAATGGGAGCTTCCAGATGCTGTCACCTTAAGTCAGCCTACTTTCACTTTCGCTCTAGAGAAAGACAACATATGGCCAGAGGCTTACCCAACTGTGATGTATTCTATAATCATCTAACTTCCCAATGCTTCCATTATCTGGCCTAGTTTAAGGTGAAATACAGATAGTGACATAGTCTGTTAGCTTTCGTGATCCATTTACATTGAACCAACACGTTAGAAGCTTCAGCCGCAGCATTGACATACTCATCTTACCTAAAGCAACTCTTTTTCTTGGGAAATTTACCAGTTGGAAATAAAGATGAAATGTAGTCAATAAAGTCATGTTTATGACTGCAAACTCCAATTGTGTTCTCCTATACTCTTCAAAAATGTTGCTCTTAACCTACCATGGTTAGCAGCACACTCACAGGAAAGAAGTTAGATGAAGAAACTCTTTAGGCGCTGGCAGAATATTTTTGCTTGCTTGACTTGGAGGCTGGAGCAAAGACATCATGTTTTTTTAGCTAAAATGCTAAGAATCTGCATTTCTCTTTCTATCACATCTATGGTGTGGGTAGTTTGCTTAGATATTTGGTAGGGACAGAAAAAATCTGTTGTTTGGACTCTTCAAAATGTCGTCAGTGTGTAGGATCCTCAAAAAGTAGTTCATTTTTTGAGGATTCAACATGGATGTGGTAGCATCTTTTGAGAGCCTGAGCAACATAGGAAAAGACAATACTTCAAGTACATATGAAAAATTGGAGACTTTGTGGTACACATAACAGTGCACACAACCCTAAAATCCGCGATGCAAATAGGCACATATCCAAACCAAATTCAATACATAATGATGATATCCAAGGTAAGCTTCATTTCCCTTTGCGGTTAAGGTGGGATTAAGATCTGAAACATATGCTTCTACTGATCAAAAAAATGAAGTAAAAATCAGAAAGAGATGCTTCTAGTGCCGCAAACTCCATGTATTTTGGGTATCTTCGTAATACATTATTCTGTATTATAACATCCAAGTTAGAAGCTACATATTACTTCTAATGGAATGCCACCCTTTCACACATTCCTCTCCTTTCGAAACTTTAGACCATACAGATGGAACTTCTTAAGCATTAACTAAGCATTCTTTACCTTTTTATCACTAAAGATGGTACACTCTCTTCCCCAAAAAAAACTTGTTTTCTGATGTGAAGATGCAATTTTACTGCTTTAATCTATGCAGAATCTATGAGATCAGTGTATTAGGTTGTTGAGCATCGGGAATTTGTTTGACTTTTTCTAATTGATTTTATGAAATCACCGCCTCCTGGTCATTTCTCCTTCAGCAACTAAGATACATAAATAGTTGCTACCTGCATTCTGAATTGAAAATAAGAGGCATTACATTATGTAATGATGCATAAATTTATAGAAACTATCTCCTGGAACTCCTCTCCCAGTGACAAACTTGGTGATCGAGAGATCGAATTTTTCACTTAAAATTCATCTCGTTTTCCCATTGAGTTCAACTTTCTATGCACTGGCAATATGTAAGTTTGTTTTGCACTATCTGGTCATCAGAAAAGGTAATTACAGGTAAAAACGTGTAATTAGTAACCTGAAAAATAAGGCTGACATTCTATAAAGTGTAAAAATTTCACTATAACGAGTAGTAGATATAAGTTAAATCCTTGTGCATTTCTAACATAAACATGCTTGTTATCCAGAATATTGTCAAAAATACGCCAAGCCAGAAGATGTTGGAGCTGTTCCTGAGGAGAAGTCGAGCGATGAGGAGTTAAGTGAGGCTGAATATGACTCAGATGATGAGGCAATGGCAGGCCCTGTTGATCCATAATACCTACCTCATCTCCATTACTATCTGTAAATCATGTTGTTTGTCCTGTTTAAAATCATGTTGAACTGCATAGTTAAATGAAAATATTTATTTGTGAGGGGGATCCTAAAAGTTGTCCTCTTCTGTTAGTTTTTACTTCAACGTAAATAAAATTAATGTTTGATTTTGTTGATCTTTTTATATGTGCGCGCGCATGTGTATCTTTTCCTACGATTAGTCTCTTCAGTGAAACTCCCTCTTTATCAATGTTAACGTGGAAAATTTCATTGTTGAGTCTAGGCAAATTTCATACCGTGAGGTACTTTGGCATTGCAGAGAGGTTTCTTCAAATCTTCCAAACCATATTTCGAAAAGCCAACATTGAAAAACCAAGTTGAAGCAGCAAGCATAACTGAATTGCCAGAATTACAAAGGGGAGGGAAATGAATAACACCACCATTGTATTTGTAGTTATAATGTAAGTTGAACATTATGCAGAAAGCAAAGGAAGAATGTAACAAAATTCTGCGTCATTTTACTTGTGAACCATATCAGACTTGATCAGCACTGAGCTTGATTGATGCTTCGATAAGCCAAATCCATCAACGTGTAGGATTGGTATTTGTTTGTATATTTTACCTTTGCTATTATGAAATAACACTTCATATATGTTTGAAAAACTTAACGTCTTTCATTCTTTCAGGAATCTCTTCCAGCCATGGACAGTCACGGATAAGAAGATCTTCAATCCGAGGCATTGCACTTGTGGCTAAATGCCATCTTTCTAGGTTCTGAAGACGGTCAAGACTAAGGCACTCGAGTTGCATAATTCGAGATTCCTCAGGTTTGGCAACATTACCAAAATAGGCATCGGATCTTCCATGAGTTTTGAGGAAGAAAGAGTCATCATTGTGATGGAATTTGGAAACAGAGGCAGTTTCTCTGTTCTCCCATATAACAACAATTTGTGGAGCTTTTTACAAGAATTAAGAAATTCAAGGACTGGGAATGATTCATCATTTTTACACAACAATCTAATAGCGCGAAGGTTTTTCAAGCTGCTAATATTGTTTAGGGAGTAAGTTTTGGTAATATCATCCATACTTAATTCTCAAAGATTGACTAAATCAACAGGGTCAACATCTTTCCACTGATCACAACGAACGTCTTGAAGAACTTGAAGACTTGTGAGTTTCCTCATATGTTTCAGAGGTTTTGAATACATAGCAGCTAAATGTCTTAGATTTATTAGGTCAGCTGTCTCAGACGGTAGTTGGACTGGGTCTCCGTAGTTATGGACAACAAGTGTCTGTAAATTCTTGAGGTTGCCAATGGAGGAAGGAAGAACATGAAAAAGACCACTCAATCCTAAGGCCTTGAGGTGGTACAAACTCCCTATGGCATAAAAATCAGAAAGAGATGCTTCTAGTGCCGCAAACTCCATGTATTTTGGGTCATCACGCAGTAAATCATGAATCCTACATCGAATAACTTTGCCCCAATATACATGAACCACTTGTATCAAGCTTCGTCTTATCAGCTCATTCAAGAAGCCTTCAGCGACATCCTCCATTCTTTCTTCTCCATTTGGTATGAAACCCTCCGCCATCCACATCCATATTATGTTTTCAGCATTGACCTCTACATCTTCTGGAAAAATACCAAAGTAGAGAAAACACTGCTTGAGCATAGTTGATAAATCATTGTAGCTTAATGATAGTCCTGGGAAAATACCAAAGTAGAGAAAACACTGCTTGAGAGCAGTTGATAAATCATTGTAGCTTAATGACAGTATGTTGGAGATTTCAATACATTCATCTTCAATAATGTTCTTCCAAAGGTGATCTTTCACCTTTTGCCATTCATCTAGCCCCCTTTTATATGAAAGTAGTCTGCTCAAGACAACAATTGCGAGAGGTAAACCTCCACACTTGTCAACCATATCTTCAGCTAACCTTTCCATTTCTGGAATCATTGCTCGAACATCAAATAGTTTCCTACAAAAGAGATCCCAACTTTCTTCCCGGCTTAGGAAAAGTAGTTTTTGGACAAAACCTCTACCATCTGCTCTTTCAGCGACATCAGTTTTGCGCGTGGTAATAACAACTGCTTCCATTCTTGCTGTCCGGAAATGCTCTTTTCAAACTCTCCCATGCTTCTCTCTGCCATACATCATCAACCACTACCTTGCACAAGCCTTGAAACAACTACCACTTTCTGTAAGTCTCGAGTAGAGCAACAGCGTCATTAGCAATAGAGTTGATCTCAAACACCATTGTTGAACTCTTTGATCTCCAGATTGCTTTTGTTCTGCATCTTTGACGAAAGACTGTATGAAGAGTAGCTCATTTCTCAGCCATCTAACTTCATCTCTGAGATTTGTTCGCAGGGAAACTTGCTGTATGAGAAAATCACCCAATTTTTGAACGACACAAAGGCATCAGCCATACTTTTGATTGGAATACAAGATAGAAAATGGCAAGTAAACACTCAGAAGGCGCACTAGACTTCGAATAGTGTGTTCAAACGGTCCACTTGTCCTTGATTCTTGAAATACGTATATTATATAACTACTGGGAATATATATTATAGAGAAAAGAATAAAAAAATTAAAGCATCTCCAACAACCATTGAAACCATCCAAAAAGTGTCTCAAACATATCTCAAAATTCGTGCGTGATTTCGAAAATCCAACTTCATATTTATTAAGATTTTTTTAATAAATACTTTTAAAAATATAAAATCAAGTTCAACTCTCTTCATTTGTGCAAATTTTACATTTAAGATCTTTAACCCATTACATTTACTTATTAGTCTCTTACTCCATTAGGTTTTCTATTTGCCTCTTCTCTTTGGCTTAGCAATTACTTTACCGCAGTTTTTCAGTTTCATTTTAGGTATTGGAGCAGGTACTTATGGCTAATTTTTTATTTTTCCTTTTGTTGTCTTGTTTATGATTAAAAAAAAAAGTCATTTTAATGTATGTTACTCTAATGAATCCTATGAATATTGTATTTTGCCGATTTTGTTGTTTCCTAAGTATTCTACTGAAGTGTGAGTAACTCATGGACATATGTAATTTTGTATGTATTGATGTTGTGTTTATCAGTGTCACATAGTCTTTTTAAGTTCATATTGTCTACATTTTGGTTGAAAGGCCAACTCGTCCCAACCCGTGGCTCACGTAGGGTTGAGTTGGGTTGCTATTTTATAAGCCCTTTATTTAAAAAGGGTCAGTCCTAACCCATTTAACTCTCTAGCCCGTTAGGGTTGGATTGGGTTAGGCCAACCCATTTTAACGGGTATATTCATATTTCTATGAGTTTGAACTCATATTTTACCCATGAAAAAAATCACTCACTCAACACATTAAAATATGAATAGATTATCAAAATATAGAGTCATTTTGCCAACACTGATCCCCACATAAGTTTGCATTCAACCAAAAAATTAGCTCCGAGCGAAGTTTATAATTAACCAAATAATTGAAGGGGTAAACTTTAGACAATTGTGAGACAGAAGTTGATCCAATATATAATGCTTTCTCTTGGGTTAAATATGGCGATGGGCCTTTTTATTCAAAAAGGAAAAGAAATATACATGGGAAACTTAGATAAGGCCCAAACCAGCTAGGCCTTACAAAACCCCTACAACCCTGTAAAGCCTTATCAGTATCCGGAAACTCTCACAAATCTAAGCTACCCATTCTTCTACTTCTGGACGATTGAGATTATCAGATCATCAAACTCTTGCTTCATCTTGTTCGATAAGTGTGTGTGATTCCTCATTTCCCTCTCAAAAAACTGGATCATATAATGTTTTCTTCATCTTATTTTTTTTTAGTTTATTTAAAAAATAATGTCTTATCTTTAGCAATTCTTTATTTTCAACTTTACTCATATGTTTAATACAACGAGATTAAGAAATATTTTGATATATTTAGTTTAAGATAATAAAATTAAAAATTTTTTTAAAAATTTTTTGTGTCAAATCAATATATAACAAACAATGTTAGAAATAAGAACTTTATTCCATTAATATCGACTTAGAATACTAGAAAGTTGAAACCCCACCATTAACGAAAAGTGATACATTATTCTCTATACATGATAAAAGACATCACATAAAAAACGTAGAATTAAACAAGCATTATATAAATTTGGATTCAAGAACACCTTAGCATATGGTAATAAAGATTTGCGACAACAATAACATGACTCAAAACTTTAGAAAAAAATAAAAATTTACATCATGTAGTCAAATTCAAATCTTTATTGTATACGAAAAGCCAAAGTAGAGCTGTTCAAAGTTGATCTAAACTCGAATAATTGATACTCAACACGTTAGACGAACTAGAAAATCAAAATTATTTATGATTTTTCAAGTGAACGAGTATTGCTGATACTCATCTAGCAATCAACGAGTTTAATTTGAGCTCCAATACCACACTCGCAGGCAGTAATCAAGTAAGATTTTGCATAATTTGCACGAGATAGTACAATCTGAATTTGTTAAACTTGGACTACATGTAGCATGGGCATAAGCTGAATCATCATTAGGGTAAGGAGATGTTACATAATAATCATAACCTTGGCTAATTGGTGTCTCATTTTGTAAAGCTTCAAGAACATAAGCCAAACTTTTTGCAAATGGACCACTCATATCATACTTATTACCATTGTAAATATTGTTCACAACTTTCATATTTGGTTCACTTTTCACAAAATTAATAAACCTCAAAAATCCAATAATAATAAAAGTGGTTAAAACTCTTGTGTTTAAATTAAAATCTGTGCCTTTTTTTGTGTGTGTCTATTACTCTACCTTAATTTCTAGAATTGCTTTATACCCAAGTTTCAAAAATCTTCTCTTTTTTTCCCTAAAAAATCGTGTTAGATCAAACGCTGTCACATATATAATATAAGATGATATGTTGTCATTAATTTACATTTAGATAATGATAAATTCCTTTTTATTTTTTTGGCCATAGAATCCCCCCAAATAAGACTTTTTATATGCTTCAAGAATCTCGTTCAGCCTTGGACAGTCATTGATATAAAGACCTTTAATCATAGGCATTGCATTTGTGGCTAAATACCATCTTTCTAGGTTTGGAAGATGTTGATAAAGAAATTCAGTTGATTGAAACTGCAAATCATTTCTTTTCCTTCATAAGATTCAATCATCAATGTGAGATTCCTTAGGTTTGGCAACATTCCCAAAATAGGCATCGAATCTTCAATCAGTTTTGAGTCCAAAAGAGTCATCATTGTGATGGAATTTAGAAACAAAGGCAGTTTCTCTAGTCTCCCTAGTAACAACAATTTGTGGAGCTTTGGACAAGAATTAAGAAATTCAAGGGCTAAAAATGATATATCATTTGTGAGTAATGTAAGAGTGCTAAGGTTTTTCAAGCTACTAATGTTGTTTAGGGAGTAAGATTTGGTAATCTGAGATATGCTTAACTCTCAAAGATTGACTAAATCAACAGGGTTAATATCTTTCCACTGATTTTGAAGAACTTGAAGACTAGCGAGTTTGTTTATACGTTTCAGAGGTTCTGAATACGAATAAACTAAATGTCTTAGATTTATCAGGTCAGCTGTCTCAAGGGGAAGTTGGCATGAGAATGCATTGACACAACGTGCTTGTAAATTCTTGAGGTTGCCAATGGGGAGGTAAGAGCATGCTTGACCTCTCAAATGTAAGAACTTGAGGTGATACAAACTCCCCATGGCATCAGGTATAATACCACCTTCAAATATCCACGTACAACATATGTAGATTACGAAACTTCATAAGAGTTATGTTAAAAAAAATCTCAATTGAAGAATATAATAGACCTCAACTTCAAGTTAGAAAGATCAAGTGAGGAGTACCTTTCTCCTTGATCATGAATGGCATGTCTAGTACATGAAGAGGATATGGAGGGATTTCTGGAATTATAAATGTCAAACAAGTTTACCTCCAATGCCTTTCATATGGCAAGATCACGAAGTGCATCATGAACCCTACATTTGATAACTTCTTCCCAAAATGTTCCAGCCACTTGAACCAAGCTTCGTCTTATCACCTCATTCAAGAAGCTTTCAGCAACATCCTCCATTCTTTCTTCTCCATTTGGTATGAAACCCTCCACCATCCACTTCCATATTATATTTTTAGCTTCGAACTCTTGATCTCCTGAAAAAATACCAAAGTACAGAAAACACTGCTTGAGAGCAATTGATAAATCATTGAAGCTTAATGATAGTATGTTGGAGATTTCAATGTATTTATCTTCAATAATGTTCTTTCAGAGGTGATTTTTCACTTTTTGCCATTCGTCTAGCCCCCTTTTATGTGAAAGTAGTCTGCTCAATACAACAATTGCAAGGGGTATCCACACTTGTCCACCATATCCTTAGCTAGTTATCATACAAGTAGAAATAAACAAATAGACTTTTTTTAATTAAGAAATTATTTGATGTTTTTTAATTTGATGTTTTTAGAACAAAAATTACTTGGTCACACAGCAAGTCACAAACTAGTTGCAGCAATCCACCAACTAACTGAAATTAAGAAAAGAAAACATAGATAATTTGCTGAAATTGTGTAAATATAGCAATGACAAGTTTTGCTGACCATGATAGGAAAAAAGCAAAGCCAAAAGGTTTGAATACATCGTGGGCTTCTTAAATTTGTCGGTTAAAGTTATTTAGACACATAAATTTTGTTATATTTCAATTGAGCAACTAACATATGATGGAATATTTTTATTACACTTTCTGCCATATTTTGAAAAAATTTACGTACATATTCACAAGTATCTCTTTTATAGATAAGTTAATGACATAAAACATCTATTTATATATATATATTAATCATATTTTACTGTCGATGTAAAAAAAAGAAAAAAAGATTGTCCGACCTGCCGGATTCGAACCAGCGACCTAAAGATTTCAGCAGTACCACTACAGTCTTCCGCTCTACCAACTGAGCTAAGGTCGGTTTTATATTGCTCACAACTTTCATATCTGGTTCACTTTTC
>DF358946.1:70014-85351 GCA_000787875.1 Solanum virginianum | reverse complement strand
ATTAGAATAGTAGGATAATTGGTTACCTAGTCAGGGGGCCTAATAGGGTTGAGTAGTAGTGTTTTTTCTAGCATGTGTTGTCATTATTTTGTTGTTTATNTGTTAATTGTATCATATCTTTCGTATTGTCATGTGCTTTCTTTTACTTTCTGGTCATATCTAGTCCTTTCTGCTTATGGGTTTTGAGATGAGGGTTCGTAGGAAACAACCTCTCTACTTAGGTAGTGATAAAGTCTGCGTACATGCTACCCTCCTCAGACTCCACTTGTGGGATTTCACTGGGTATGTTGTTGTTGTTGTTGTATTGATTTAGGACTATCTATATAAATAATTGTTCAGGCTATGAAGGAGAGGAAAAAATATTATTATTTTTCTAATATTTAAGACTTTAAATTAAGTAAAAATTTGACTATCAAATATTTTGTTCAAATTTAGAAAAGAAAAAATTCAGTTGTATTACATTGTAGATATTAAACTATTTCTTTTATATTTAGGATTTTTTTAAAATTAAATTTTAATCAATTAATTATTTAACTTCCGACTATTCTACTTCAAATTATTACTTTTATGTATTAAAAAACCATTAACATATCTATATTATAAGTAATTGAATTGATTTTTCTCATCTTTTCATTTCATAATAGATAACTATTGTATCAAACTAATAATATTTATTTAATTTTGTCTGCATGAATATTACATTTATCTAATAACAAATATTATTTATCGATAATTTTTAAATTAAAACGACACATACGTGCAAAACACGTACACTGAACTAGTAATATGAAATTCACATATAAATAATAATATTTATTTTATGAAAAATAAACTTTAGTTAATGAAAAAAAAATATATATGAAACAAAACTTGAAGATATTAAAAAAAGAGGCAAGACAATTTTTTTGGGTTAAAAAAACAAAGGTAAATAATGATAAAAGTTAACAAAGAAAAGAAAAAGAAAGGAAAACATTAAGACACGCCTGAGCACGAGTCTTATCAGAAGGCCAAAGAAAAAAAGGATAAGGAGCACGCGTCAGTGCCGTCTGACACTCACGGTCTAACGTCCGTTAATTGAGAGGAGTAAGGCGCAGTAACAGCGCCTTTACCGTTTTGTTATTAAAAAAAAAATTAGTTACTCTTTTGGAATCTTTTAATTAATTTGTTACCCTTTTGGCTCCGGACTCCAAAGCAAGCCTATGGTTCAATGTGTATTTTTGCATGATCTATAATCCCTTGAAGTGACATTCATAATTGTGTGGGATTCTCTCTTGTGTGAGTGACATTGCATCCTTCATATGAATGGTGATGTCTTTGTTAAAGTTAGTTATAGTTATTGATTAAAGCTAGCTAAGTTAGTGTGAATGGGAAAAGGCATGGCCTTTTATGAATGGGCCCCCTTTCCCGAAAAGGCATGGCCTTTCATGAATGGGCACCCTTTTCCGAAAAGGCATGGCCTTTCACGAACAGGCACCAAGCCTTTCCAAACAGGCACCAAGCCTGTTCTGAAAAGGCATAATTCAAGGCTATATAAACTGAGGCAATGCCTTATTTTAAATTTATGATATATAATCTGTATTCTGTTTAAGGAGATAAAAAAAAAACTTTTGTAGTTTCTACTCCATTTGAAGAAATAAAATCTTCATTACTTTAGTGGGTTACAGTCTTGATTTCAATTGAGTTGTATGAATGTGATAAATTCTTGTGAATTCTTAGGAAAATCTTGAAGGTTGATTCCATTTATTTGAGATACTTTGAAATTGTGCTTGAATGGAAAATTGTCTAAGATCTGTGCTTTAAGAATAATTTGAATGAAAAGGATTTTCACAAAAAGAAAATCTTGGTCTAGTAAATAGTGGTGGGACTAATTATGAGTTGTGTTTGTATATAGTCTTTTTTGTGTTTAGTGTGTAATTGTTCAATCCTATCTTGGATGCGGCTGAGTTTAAATCCTTCACTTAGTGGTGCTTTGACTGAGGACAAGCAATAGTTTAAGTTTAGGAGTTTGATGAGTTGGTATTTTACCAACTCATTGAACTTAAATTCATGAATTATTGCTATGTTTTGATGCTAATTGAAGGGATTTTAGGTCCTAGTTTTCTTGTATGCAAACATTCCCTGGAAAAGTTAAGTTTGATAGATTTGGAGCATAAGATCACTGAAGCACACCATTGAAGGAACCGGCATCCCGCAGGAGCCAGTTGGTTTCTTACTGGCTAAATGTCGGCTTGACTGGAGCAAAATTGCCTTAGGACTTGCAACGCATTGGCGTGGTACAATTCTTGATTGGTGTTTTCAATTATAGCACTGGTGTTTCTGAAAAAAATGGAAGTCTGAAGTGGTGATGTAATTGGTGCTGCACAATTCTGGACCGACGTTCTGCCAGTCCAGCGCAAGTCGAAGAACAGAAGCTGAAGGGAAAACGTACTTAAAGAATGAAGTGCTTTCTTTGAAAGGTTCAAAGGACAGAATAGGAAAATGTGTAGTTATTTACCTTTATCTTCTTATTTATTGGGAATAGTTTTAGAAAGAAGGAATTTTGAGAGTGACACTTAAAAGATAAATTAGCTAAGAACCTCTCTTGCTTATAGAGAAAGAAAACTCAGATTGCATCATCCTGAGCTTAAATTTTAGATTTTGTTAATCAATTTAGCTTAAAATGGAGATTTCCTACATGAGTATTGTTTCTTTTTCTTTTATTATGAGCAACTAAATCTTTAGCTAGGGGTGTGTGCACGATGTGGGCATAATGGGGTATTGATTAATTAGTTCTAAAATTAGTTGTTATGCATGGATATATTGTTGTCTTGAACTTTTAATCTAAAATCGGTGGTTGCAAATAGTGATTGAGCTCTCTTAACGCTATTTTGGCTCAGGAGAGCAAAATAGAGTTGGGTAAGACTTCAATGGTGAAGACTTGGTGAAATTAGCCAATGTGTTTGAGCTAGAGATGGGATAATTCGGCTAATTTTCCATTTAATAATATGAGCTATAGATAGTCTATCTAATTAAACAATGTTTGGTGTTTTATTCATAAGGGTCTTGGAGTTCGAGAGAATCCAATGGACATACATTTGATAGTTCGAGAGGATTTCAGTGTATCAATCAATTAGGTTGTGATTAATCTTTGCTTATTGTGTCGAAACTCCATCGTTCAATGTGCACATCCCTAGTCTTTTCCAACTTTGGTAGATCGTATTTTTGTTGATTCCCTATTTTATTACTTAATATTGGCAATTTGTAGTTATTTTTAGAAACCCCCTTCCCCTGTGTGTATGTGTGTGTGAATGAATTCAATTTGCTCGTTTGTTTCTAATTGTGAAATCACTTGAAGCAATCCCATCTTCCAATTCTTGTGGTTCAACCGCGACCTCTAAAATTAGATATTGTTTGACATAGCCTATGCTTTAAAAAATGAGACATAGCTGAGCATTTATCAGTGATTACCCTACTCAATTTGCATAAAAATTGTATGAAACACGGATTGTTCAATTTTGTGGTTAAGTTGGTGATAATAAAATCTTATAAACTTTTAAATTAATTTCTCGTCAAGTATACATAGAAAAATTATCAGCAAGCCCTAAGGTTTCATGCAAAGAATAGCCAAATATAAACATGAAATATTGCAATTAAGTTACGGGTTTAACATATTAAAACTATCAAAATATGTTTTGCATTACAATCATGTCGACAGCAAGAACACGAGAGCATAATGGCTTTGCTAACAGTGTAGTATTTCAATTTAAATACTCCCTCCGTCCCAATTTATAACAGTTAGCTTTACTTGGTACAGAGTTTAAGGAAGCAAGACTTTTGAAATTTGTGGTCTACAATGAGTTATAGATATTTGTGTGGCTAGAAATTATTTCATTAAGGGTATAATAAGTATTTTAAAGTTAAATTGTTTCTAAATATAAAAATGTGTCATTCTTTTTAGGACTGACTAAAAAGGAAAGTAAGTCATATAAATTGGAATAGAGAGACTACTAGTTTAGGAAACTTATGGGTTTATCCTTGTAGAGGTGAATCAATAACAAGTTAATAACCACAAAAAATTGACTCACCAATTGTTGAAAATCCTCACGATACTGATGAATTCCCTTTGCCTACAATCTAGATATCCTATTGTGATGCAAGGAAGTAGTAACCCGAGCCCTCATTTATTTCCAACCAGAAACTTCAGGAAAAATTTATTTCCCTACATAATAATGGTGTATTTATAGGCAATTGGTTAAAGTGGAAGTCTAACTAATGGGCTAATGGCGTACTAGCACCCGTTACTGGTAGTTGAGATACAATTTTCTTCCAACCTAGCTGGACTTGAAGAAGCTCTAGAGATTGGACTTTTTTTTTTTTCACAGTAATAATTGAAATGATGGACTAGACAAGTTGAAGGTTCTGAAATTATTGCAGTCGCTACTTAAGGAATGTGTAAAGATCATTGTTAAATTACACTTAGCTCAAGTATTTACTCATGGTGATATCTTACTATTTGAATTTTGTTTTCTTCATGTCTAGGCAACTGACAGGACAGCTCTTTTACTGGTGATGGTGGCCTTGGCTTTTGCTTTTGTGCCAACTAAATATTTGGTTCTTTTTGTTTTCTTGGAGTCTTTCACTAGCAATATGCCTCTGAGGAGAATTAGCACTGAAAGAGATATTCGACGGGTTAGGGAGTGGTGGATCAGGATACCAGCAGCCCCTGTGCAACTTATGAAACCTGAAGACAAAAATCCCAAGACGAGTAAAAAATTTATATTCAAAAAGGAGAAGAAACATGAAGAATAGGAGTTAGTGTAATTACTGGCATCTTTCAATGAAGATGTATTGCACAAAGTCAATGCAAACCAATTTGACTTGTCCCCATTTTCTGTTATTACATTAGTGATTGTGTAATATCCTTGAATGTTAATGAAAAACTGAATTGGATGTTTTATTGATTTATTGTACTATGTACGATCTGAATTGAAACTAATATTACCATCCGAAAGCTTCGGGCAAATGAAAAGAACCAGATAATATTGGAAGAGATGGATTCAGGGAGATATGCATGAATAGTGTAGAGATTTAGCGTTTGTTCTCATTTTGTTAAGTTCTGAAAAACGTTGATTTATATGCATTTCAATTGATATTTTTACTCTCTTCTGGGCATGTCTGACTCTTATTTTTGCTCATTGTTAGTTTAAATGTAATATTTGTTTAGATTGTTACTTGTATCGCGTGGTTTATTTCCATTGTTGGGTAACTGTAATCATATAAAATTTATTAAAAATATAAATTTTATAATATGATTCAAATTATATTAAATATTAGTCCAAAAAATAAATATTGTGGATTAATATGATTGGGTTAATTAATTAAGTCCAATAAAATATGCATTTAATTAAAAGTTCAAATTCATTTATTTGGGCTACAAAAGATGACCTACTTCATTGGGCCCCATATCCCCTTATCCAAGATGCCTACTTGATGCCACGTGTCAAATGATGTGACATGTCAAGTCAAACACACCCACTTTGTTAGGCCCAATATCTTCTCATCCTAGAGGCCCACTTGACGCAACATGTTAGATGATGTGGCATTGCCAAGTCGAATAGAGAAATCAATAGGATCACGTCATGTGTCAGAATGACATATGATTCCTATTTCAAATCAAAGGCCACTAAAAATATGCAACATGTGCAAGTGATATGTTTCAACCAATCAGATATCACAATGTCACTTGAAAAGAAACCTATTCTAATCACTTTTCCTGCGCCATGTCACCTTGAATCTGATTGGGCAGAAGAAAACCTGATTCCATCATAACTCCAGAAACCTATTCTGATCACTTTTCTTGCACATGTCACCTAGAATCTGATTAGCGGAAGAAAGCCTCATTCCATCATAACACCTCTATTCTACAACTATTAAAGGGGTCTTCAAAATTCAGAATTGACATCAAGAATTCTAGCAAGAAGCGAGAGAGAGCTAGTGGATCAAACGCGCAGATTTTTCTACAAGCAACAAGAAGAATTCAAGAAACCAAGAAATCAAGCATTCAAGTTTAAGAACGTGTTAAGATCAAGACTATCGGATTCAAGAACAAGCCCAAAAACCCTCAAGTCAAGATCAAATCCATAAAGTTTTTCAAGATTCAAGATCAAGCTAAAGAGTCCTTGAATTTATATTTGAAAATGCGAATAAGAGGATTCATAGAGATTGTAGAACTTACTCCTTGAAATAAAATACAACGGTTGTTGCAATATTTTTTGTTCCTTGATTATTATTTTCTTGACGCGAATTTTATTGTCATACATATTCTAGCACACCCAGTGGGACAATCTCTACCTCTCATCTCAACTTTTCAAGCATCAAAGAACACTAAAATGACTTCCAAGAAGATCTCCCAATCAACTTCCTCTAAGGCTGCTGATTCCAAGTTCTCTGCTGAAGTGGAAGGAATCCTGGATGTTACTTTTGGAAACATTGGAGCTATTACAAGAAGCAAAGCTACTATGCTGGGATAACAAACACCATGAGTGTCGTCCGCACCAACTCCTGATTTTGAATCTTCAACCCCAAAGGGAATGAGGTCCTCTACAAATGCTTCAAAAGGAGGAAGCAGTGTCGCTGAGAAGATCATGCAGACTTTGGCTCTACTTGAGGTCTCTGGTTCCAAGAACTCTACTGCAAAGAAAGATCAGGACTCATCTAATGAATCTTCTCTATATACATCACGTAATGTGAGCCTCTGAAGATCAACTTTCACAATAATCCATGCTACTCTTCAATGCCTCCAACAGTCATGCAAGCAATAACAACTAATGCTTCATCCACGGAAGAACAACTTGCAAATTGGGCAAAGATGATTGAAGGATTGACTAGGCATATGCAACACCAAGAGTCTCGCATCGATAAGTTGATGGATAGAGTAGATGGCTTATTAGACAGGGAATCTAGCCATGCACCTAGGAAGGGTATTGAGATTCAAGAGACTGAAAATCTGTGAAGCAAGCATCGACTCTCAAGGAGCTGCCAGTTTCTGCCAAAGGAATGATCCCACTTGATCAATTAAAGGAGTTCATTGAAGGGACCATTAAAGACAAGTATAAAGTCTCCGCCAAGTCTTCCTATATGTATGCCAAGCCTTACACTGCGAGGATTGATAGCCTTAAAATGCCTGTTGGTTATCAACCTCCCAAATTTTAATAGTTCGAGGGCAAGGGAATTCGAAGCAACAAGTGGCCAACTTTGTGGAAACATGTAATATCACTGGGACCTATGGAGACTATCTTGTCAAGAAGTTCGTTCGCTCCTTAAAGAGGAATGCCTTTGACTAGTATACTGACCTTGAACCTCATTCCATTGATAGTTGGGAGTAACTAGAGCATGAGTTTCTCAATCGCTTCTATAGCACAAGGCGCAGAGTAAGTATGGTAGAACTCACAAATACTCGCCAAAGGAAAGATGAACCATTCATCGACTACATAAATCAATGGAGGAACACGAGCCTAAATTGTAAAGATAGACTCAGCAAAGCTTCTGCAATAGAAATGTGTATCCAAGAAATGCACTGGGGGCTTCTCTATATCTTACAAGAAATCAAGCCAAAGTCCTTTGAAGATTTAGCTACTCATGCTCACGACATGGAGTTGAGCATGTCTTCTGCAAGAAGAGATATGATGCATGTCCATGATCCTCACAAAGGAAAGGACAAGCAGGAGCCAAAGAAATAGAGCAAATTTGTGCTCAAGAATGATAACAAGGAATCCATGAATGTCAACACATCGCCTGTGAAGTTCATTACAAAGAAAAGCAGGAAGCAGAGTGTGAAGACAACTTTTCAAGGGCGTCTAAATCGAAAGTTGACTTTAAAAGAGATGCAAGAAAAAGAAATACCTCTTTCAGGATTCTGATGTTTCTCAAATATTTGATGAATTGGTTAAAATGAAGCTCATCGAGTTATCGGAGATGAGACGGCCCGACGAAGCTGGAAAAACTTATGATCCAAACTATTGCAATATCATAGACTTTTGGGTCATCCTCTTGAAAAGTGTTTCGCTTTCAAGGACAAAGTCATACAATTGACTAGGGAAGAGAAGGTTATCCTTGATGATGAGAAAGCAAGTTCTAACCAAATCTCTATCACTTTTGGGCCATGTGACCCAATCTAGATTTATACTCCTAAAGAGAAGAAGTCACTAGAGCCAAATAAAATCCAAACTAATAGAGATAATGATGAAGGTTGGATTCTCGTGACTAGGTAAAGACGTAAGAAGACATGTTCATGAAGAGAGTCATCTAAGCAACCGACAAGAGGAAGGATGGTGAGGAGACCAAGGAAGCAAAATCTAGTCACGCATCCAAAGAAAGAAAAGGTGGAAGTGCATCACTATGAGAAGGCACGACATCCTGTGACTTGTGGAGAGTTCTTTCCAAGTTGGTTTCATACTAGAACTATCTAAGACAACTCCGAGACATTATGTTTTAACACCGACAAAGGAGAGGCAGTAGGTGAAAGTTCATCAAAGATATCTCCTATGTATAAAGAAGAAGTAATGGACGAAACTTCATCAAAAGCATCTCCCTTATCTTCTGAGAAGCCTGTAGAACCCTCTTCTCAAGAAGCACATACATATGATACAAAAATCACATTTACAGAGGATGATCTCCTATTCGGTGAAAAACTACATAATCGTCCTTTTTACATAGTAGATTATGTGTTAGAGAAGAGGATAATTAGAATCTTGATTGATGAAGGATCTAGAGTTAACATTCTGCCCATCCACACTTGAAAGAACTAGGCATCATGACTCAGGAACTTAGTGAAAGTTGTCTATTAATACAAGGATTCAATCGGGCGGGTGTGGGGTGTGGCAAAGGTCTATAGGCTCCATCAAGTTAGAAATCCATATTGGTGATTTGCGATCTAGTGCATGGATGCATGTAAGCATCGACTCTCAAGGAGCTGCCAGTTTCTGCCAAAGGAATGATCCCACTTGATCAATTAAAGGAGTTCATTGAAGGGACCATTAAAGACAAGTATAAAGTCTCCGCCTGTAGGCCTTGGGTACATGAGAATAAAATTTTATCATCCTTTTACTATCAATGTTTGAAGTATCTTCAAGATAGAATTGAAAGGAAAATAGTTGCTGATGATAATCCTTTCACTGAATCTGAGTCACACTTTGCTGATGCAAAATTCTATTTGAAGAATTATATTGTGAAGGAAGCAAAACTTGACGATGTCAAATCGACCAAGTCCAGTACGCCTGCCAGCAAAAGAACTGATGTCGTTGTTGGAAAGGTCAGACCAACAACACATAGATTAAGAGTTGTCTTAATCTATGTGGATAACATGCTTATTACAATAGTAGCTTAGAATTGGTCAGAAAATGTATAGGGAGGGCTAACTCTTCCTATCAAATGCATTGCTGCAATCAACTTGTCTTCAAAGCTGCTTAGAGAGTTTGTGGCTCAAAATCCACCTCAAGATATGTCACTCCCCACGAAACATACAAAGGCCTTTGACCCAAATGCTTACAAGTTACTTGCAAAAGCTAGATACAACCTTAATGCGCCATCTAAATTAGGGAAACTCCTATTAGATAATATCACCAGGAAAGTGCGCGAAGGTTTCATCTATAGCCAACTGCCTCCAGTCCGTATCTCTATAAGAAGCGCAAGTAATAATTACATCACCATTGAAGATGAGTTTGCTTCTTCTGACAAAAGGCCTTCTATCTTCGATCGACTTAGAAAACCTACCATGAGAACTTCTATATTCGAGAGACTGGGACGAGTGAAGAAAGAGAATAAGAAGCATTAGAGAAGTTACTTAAGGGTGACGACACTTGCTCCACTTATCCAAAAGGATATCCAAAAGCACAATTCCCTCTAGGATGAAGCGAAAAGTGGAACTCATGGTTTCATGTGAAGAGGTACTAAAGGCAAAGACTCACACTGTGGTTTCCACCAAAGAACGAAAGGAAGATGAAGAAAGTGTAGACTCCTCATATCATATTGCAACTTGGTGTTACTATGTATCTGTTAGTGAGAGTGATCCACAAGAGGAAGAAGATGCTGGAGATGCCCCACCAGAACTAGAAGAAGGAGTGAAAGCCATAATAGATCCTTTAAAGGAAGTTAACCTTGGCATTGATAAAGACCCAAGGCCAACTTACTTGAGCGCCTTTCTAGAAGCTGATGAAGAAAACACTTATATGGATCTACTTAAAGAGTATAAGGATGCCTTTGCTTGGAGTTACAAGGAAATGCCTGGCTTAAATCCTAAAATAGCGGTCCACCAATTGGCAGTCAAGAATGGTGCTCGTCTTGTGAAGCAGGACCAAAGACGTTTTAGGCCAGAGTTGGTCCCATTGATCGAAAATGCAATCAACAAGCTCATTAAGGCAGGCTTCATTCGTGATGTTAAATACCCCATGTGGATTTCAAGTATTATTCCCGTGAGGAAGAAGAATGGACAAATTCTAGTTTGTGTTGACTTTAGGGATCTCAACAATGCATGCCCTAAAGATGAATTCCCACTGCCCATTCCAGAGCTAATGATTGATGCTACAACCGGTTATGAGGCAATATCATTCATGGATGGTTTTTCTGGCTATAACCAAATCTGCATGTCACCAAAGGATGAAGAACTCACTGCATTTCACACCCCTAAAGGTATCTATTGCTAAAAAGTGATGCCTTTTGGTCTGAAAAATATTAGTACTACATATCAAAGGGCTATGCAGAATATATCTGATGACTTACTCCACAAAAATATCGAATATTATGTTGATGACTTCGTAGTAAAGTCGAGAAAGGGAGGCGACTATTTGAAAGACTTATGAATGATGTTTGAATTGCTCCGAAGATATTAGCTAAGGATGAACCCATTGAAATGTACATTTGGGGTTACTTCTGGCAAATTTTTTGGCTTTATTGTGCGACATCAAGGGATCAAAATTGATCAACCTAAAGTTGATGCCATCCTAAAAATGCCCCAGCCTCGAGACATTTATGAGTTAAAAAGCCTTCAAGGAATATTAGCTTACCTGAGGAGGTTTATCTCAAATCCAGGAAGATGTCAATCATTCAATCATCTTATGAAGAAGGGTGTTCCTTTTAAGTGGGACCAAACATATAACTGTCATGGTCCAAGACTAGGGCCTAGACGTGACACGATGAAATGGGAATCCAAAAGGACCCCAAACAAGCCTCTTAGCATATCATTTACACATCCTTGGTCGCAGAAGCAACTAAACAGCAATAAGAGAATAGAAATAAGGATAAAAGGGACTAAGGGAAATCATCAATAGCATAGATCATCAAAAGAGTCAAAGCTCAAGCATAATTACATAACTTGTTCAACAACACCTCTAGTATATATTGGGCGGGGGTCAAAACACTTTTTGGGCTCACCTTTTTAGTATCAAAGTTCAACATAAGTGATAACAAAAGCAAGAGAGAAAAACTAGTGTCCCCGAACTTGAGGACTCACCAATAGTTATTCTTCAAGATATCACAACTAGCCACGGGGAAGATGATCATGAAGGGCTCCGATTCCTACATGGTAACATCATGTAGGCACATAGTATGCATTAGTATGTTTGAATATACTAAGTATGCAGGATGCATAATAATAAGCAAGGGATAATATATTAGCAAAATGGCATGCATGATCAATGCTTGAAGTAAAACATGTTTATATAGAACATAATACATGAGTAGGAAGAGACCATCATCATAGACCAAGCAAACTAGTACTTGGAATCTAAGGCCTACCACCCCCTTAGAATGCGATTGAGGTATCTATCCCTCAATTGGTAGATGGGCATAATACCCCCCATCATAATGGTCAAGGTATATACCCCTCAACATGGTAGATGGGCATAACACCCCCCATCATAGTGGTCAAGATATATACCCCTTAATTGGTAGATGGACATATCACCCTCCATCATGTTGGCAAGGGTATATACCTTTTAACTGGTGGATGAACATATCAACCTCCATCATAGTGGTTGAGGCATAGCATCCCCTCAACAAGATGTGGTCAATTTGCAGCACTATAGATACTTTTCATGAAATCAACACATATGTACATTGCTTTTATCATTATAAAGTCACTTAACTCATAGGCCATACATTGGATCATCAATAACTCAAAAATCCATAACCGCACTTTTATCAAACACCTGGCCAGTGTGTAATGCTAGTTCAAAATCATACAATTCAAGAGTGAAATCATGTGAGAAAACTTGAAGTAAATCAACCCACCAACACTTGGTAACACCTTAATGCAAGATACATTGAAATCCCTCATTAAATCTCATCATAGACCATAGATTCATAGCTCAAAATATGCTTAAATAGTCAATATTTTGTGAAACCTCAACATAGTTCATAGTGAAATTCATAATAAGAAGTACCCATAGATAAATCAACTTGAAAACATATGATTTGTATTAAAAAAAAGGTTGGGCACCATGGGTGGAAGGACCCTATGGTTGAAACCCACATACCTCAACTTTGGAGATTTTCCTGATGAATATTTGAACGAGAACTTGAAGCTTGAGTGGAATTTCTTGAGATCCGAAATGAGTTTGGGAAACTTGAAATGAGTGTAATATTTGACTAAGTGTTTGAGAGGGTTTTGGGAATGTCTTGAATGATATGGGGTTGAAAAATGACTAAGTATAGACCGTTTTACGCATAAGAAGACTTAGGCCTAAGACCTTAAAGCCTTAGGCCAAAACTAAAAAACTGGCAACACAATACACTGCTCCGCAATGGCTCTGCGTCGCGAAGCCAACATGGACTGCCACTATTTTGCGCAAACTTGGAAAAATCAAATTTTTCTACAGTTGCTCTAAAATTGGGGTTAGACCCATCTCCCACTCAATTTTTCCCCTGATCAAGAATATGAAGTTGAATTTTCAATATGACGCATGAATTTTGAGATATATGGAAATATGATTATAGGCATTTTCGAGGCACATTTTCGAGCACTTTTTGGGGTGTTTCAGTATCTTTCCCTTGGGAACATTTGTCCCCAAATGTCATATAAGTGTACATAAGAAGAGTGATCATGAAGAAATCATCTCCAACAAGAATTCAATAATGCACTTAACACCATTTTCAAAAATCTCAACATAAGTGTCAAAAATCACCGTAAACTTGCCAACATAAATGTGAATGCATTCAAATGACATAGGAGTTGATACATAAGACTTGAAATCACATAGAAAACTCAAAATTAGTACCTTCGGCTTGAGTAGAATGGAAGAGATAAGGATATCGCTTTTGCATGTTTGCTTGGCTTCCTATGTGGCACTTTTAACTTGTTGGTTTCTCCAAAGAACCTTGACGGAAGCAATATCCTTGTTTCTCAACCTCTTCACTTGTCTATCCAAAATTTCTATCGAAACCTCTTCATAAGTCAAATTGTCTTCAACAACACCCACAACATCAAGAGGCACAATAACACTTAGGTCACCCACAGACTTCCTCAATGTAAACACATGGAAGATCGGATGAACCATATTCATATAATTAGGAAACTCCAACTCATAGTCCACCTTACCAATCCTCCTCGACACTTTATAAGGACCCAAAAATATTAGGCTCAATTTACCCTTCTTACCAAACTGAACTACACCCTTCATGGGCGAGACCTTCAAATAGATCCAATCACCAATTTTAAATTCAAGCTCCCTTCTCCTCACATCAACATAGGACTTGTGTCGACATTGGGCTATTTTCAACCTTTTCCTTATCAACTTCACCCTCTCCTTAGCCTCTATAACCAAATCTGGACCCAACAAAGCCATTTTCCCCACCTCAAATTATCCAATCGGGGACCTAGAATGCCTACCATAGAGAGCCTCAAAAGGAGTCATACCAATTCTTGAATGATAGCTATTGTTGTTACCAAACTCAATTAGTGGAAGATGATCATCCCAACTACCCTTAAACTCCAAAACACAAGCTCTAAGCATGTCCTCAAGAGTTTGGATAGTTCTTTTGGCTTGGCCATTCGTTTGAGGGTGAAAGGCCGTACTAAGCTTAACCTTGGTACCAAGACCTCTATGATAGACTAAAGACACCCCATGCATTCTAACCAATTCATGAATGTACAATCTAGCATAATCTTCGGCACCATAAGTAGTCTTAACCGGTAGGAAATGAGCCTACTTTGTCATTCTATCAACCATAACCCAAATGGAGTCAAAGTGCTTTCTAGTCTTAGGCAACCCATACCAAAAAATCCATGTTAATTTCCTTCCACTTCCAAGTAGGAATGTCTATATCTTGGGCTGGGCCACCCGACCTTTGATGCTCGGCTTTACGTGTTGGCAATTATGATAATCGGATACAAATTTAGCAATATCTCTCTTCAAACCACCCCACCAAAACACTTCCCTCAAGTCTTTATACATCTTTGTAGAACCAAGGTGAATAGAATAGGAAGAATTATGAGCCTCATCAAGAATCTTCTTTTTTAACTCATCTACTCTAGGAACGCACAACCTACCTTGGTACCTAAGGGCACCATCTCCCCTTGTGAGAAAACCTCCACCTTACCATCTCTCACCAAGGCCTTCAATTCTAATAAGGCGGGGTCAAGATCTTGCTTTGCCTTCACCTCCTCAATCAAAGAAGACTTATAACCATCAACAACCACTACATCTCCATTGTCAATCTCCTACAACCTAACTCCCAATCTAGCCAACTAATGGACCTCCAAGAAAACTAGTACTTGGAATCCAAGGCTTAGCACCCCCTTGCAGGATGATCAAGGTATGGACTCCTTAATCGGTTGATGGAAATCACACCCTCTATCATAGTGGTCAAGGTGTCAACCCCTCAACGTGGTTAATGGACTTCACACCCTCCATCATAGTGGTCAAGGTATCAACCCCTAAATGTGGTTAATGAACTTCACACCCAATACCAAATGACCTAGGAAGACAACCTCTTTCAACCAAAACTCACATTTTTCATATTTGGCATATAACTTTTCTTCCCTCAAGATTTGTCACACCACCCTCAAGTGATCCATATGCTCCTCCTCACTATAGAAATAGATCAAGATATCATCAATAAATCCCACCACAAATAAATCAAGGTAGGATTTGAAGACCCTATTCATAAGATCCATGAAGATAGCCGGTGCATTGGTCAACCCAAAAGACATAACCATAAATTCATAGTGAAGACCCAATTCATAAGATCCATAAATATAGCTGGTGCATTAATCAACCTAAAGGACATAACCATAAACTCAAAGTCCCCATACCTAGTCTGGAAGGCTATCTTGGGAATGTCACACTCCCTCACTTTCACTTGG
>DF358946.1:40194-69594 GCA_000787875.1 Solanum virginianum | reverse complement strand
GAATAAAACCCTTCTCCAACAAATCTCTCAATTGCTCTTTCAACTCCTTCAACTCTGTCGGGGCCATACGGTAAGGGGGAGCAGAAATGGGTTGAGTATCGGGAAGGAGATCTATGCCAAAATCTATTTTCCTTTTGAGAGGAACACCGGGAAGCTCATTAGGAAAGAAATCAAGAAACTCATTCACCAGGACCGACTCTATAGGAAGGACTTTGGACTCAACATCCCTAACCCTCGTAAAATGATAGAGACACGCCTTAGAAATCAACTTTTGGGCTTTAATGCAAGAAATGAATCTACCCTTGACCACCACATCATGACTCTCCTACTCAAGGATGAGTTAATTATGGAATTCGAATTTGACCCTTCGGGTTCTACAATCAATAGAGGCATAATATGCATGCAACTAATCCATCCTAAGAATGATATCAAAATCCACTGTATCCAACTCAACAAAATCACAAGGCAATATTTTATGCAAAATAAAAATGGGACAATTTCTATAGACTCTCCTAGCAACAATGGATACACCAATAGGAGTAGACACCTCATATGACTCAAACAACAATTCGAGTTTAACATGGAATGTTTTAGCAACAAAAGGAGTAATAAAAGAAAGAGTGGCACCGGGGTCTATCAGTGCATACATATCAAAATCAAAGACTTTTAACATACTAGTGATGACATCAAGCACCTCATCAACCTTTTTGCCTCCCTTGAAGAGCATAGAACCGGTTGTGTCTTGGGGCACCACCTTGTTGATCTCCTCTTCCCATAGGAACTGCATTCGCACCTCGACCTTGTTGATGACCATCTCTACCCTTATGTTGCACATGCGAATAAGCAACCACCTTATGACCCACTTCATCACACCCATATCAAGCATTTGTATCCTTTAAATATGGGCCATCATGGCCTCTACCACAACTTAGGCACCTAGCATTAGGCACCACACCACCACCACCGTGGACCCTTGGGTTGTCATTAGTAAATCTTCTAGTAGGAGCATTAGAAGACCCTTGGCCTTGATGAAACCAGCCATCCTTGGGAATTTGGAATCTACCCTCAAAATGGGCCCTCTTGGCCTCACCACTTCTCTTTTTTCACAACTTTCCCCCTTCAATTGTTCGATATAAGTCATGAAGTAGGACAAGTCCATATGACCTATTAACTTGGCAGCATGACATTCTTCATTTACCAAGTCGGACACATCCATCACAAACTTTTTCATCCTAGACCTTGGCTCGGCCACCAATTGTGGAACATATTTAGAGAGTTGGTTGAACTTGAGGGCATACTCCCTCACACTCATGGATCCTTGCTTCAAATTTATGAACTCCATCATTTTGGCCTCCCTTAGCTCAAAAGGGAAGAAATGGTTGAGAAATGCCGCCTTAAACTCCTCCCAAGGGACCACATAGTTGTTCCCTTTCTCCTCCTTTCATTGAGTGAACTATATTTGGGCCACACCTTTGAGTTGGTAAGCCGCCACCTTTTCTTCCGATCTAACAGTCATAATAGACAACACTTTGTAAACCTCATCAAATAAATTCTTGAGGGTTCTCATCCACTTTAGACTCATGAAACTCCGGTGGGTTTATCCTTATTAAGTTCCTTACCCTAGATGCCAGAGCAGGAGCATGAGGGGCTTGGGTCCCTTGGTTGATTTGATTAGTCATAGCTTGTACTAACATGGCAATAACATCCCGAACCTCTTAATGAGCCGGTTGTTCTTTGGGTGTACGAGCTCTACTTTCTCTTAGGACAGGCATGATATAGCATAGCAAAGAACATTCATTAGGGGAAAACCTTACCTTAACTTCTATAGAGTTTGTGATGACCCAAGCCTAGGGCCTAGACGTGACACGGTGAATGAAAACCCAACGGGACCCCAAACAAACCTTTTAGCATATCATTTACACATTTTTAGTCACGGAAGCAATTAAACAATAATAAGAGAATATAAATAAGGATAAAGGGACTAAGGGAAATCTTCAATAGCATAGATCATCAAAAGAGTCAAAGCTCAAGCATAATTACATAACTTGTCCAACAACACCTCTACTAAAGATAGGGCGAGGGTCAAGGCACTTTCCGGGCCCACCCTTTTAGTATCAAAGTTCAACATAAGAGATAAAAAAAGTAAGAGAGCAAAGCTAGTATCCCCGAACTTGAGGACTCACCAATAGCTATCCTCAAGATATCACAACTAGCTATGAGGAGAATGATTGTCAGGGGTTCAGCTTCTTACTTGGTAAAATCATATAGGCATAAAGTATGCGTTAGTACATTTGAATGTACTAAGTATGCAGGATGCAATGCAACAAGGGATAAACAACATAAACAAAATGCATAATCATAAGCAAGAGATAGTATATTAGTAACATGGCATGCATGATCAATGCTTGAAGTAAAAACATGCTTATATAGAATATAATACATATGTAGGAAGAGACCATCATCATGGACCAAGAAAACTAGTACTTGGAATCCAAGGCCTACCACCCCCTTGGAATATGATTGAGGTATCTACCCATCAATTGGTAGATGGGCATAGCACCCCCATCATAGTGGTCAAGGTATATACCCCTTAACAAGGTAGATGGACATAACACTCCTCATCATAGTAGTCAAGGTATATACCCCTTAACTGGTAGATGAACATAACACCTTCCATAATAGTGGTCAAGTTATATGCCCCTTAACTGGTAGATAGACATAACACCCTCCATCATAGTAGTTGAGGCATAGCACCCTCTGAACAAGGTGTGGTCAACTTACAACACTGTAGATACTTTTCATGAAATCAACACATACATACATTCCTTTCATCATTATAAAGTCAGTTAACTCATAGGCCATACATTAGATCATCAATAACTCAAAACTCCATAATCGAACGATTTATCAAACACTTGGCTGGTGTGTAATACTAGTTCAAAATTATCCAATTCAAAAGTGAAATTATGTGAGAAAACTTGAAGTAAATCAACCCACCAATACTTGGTAACACCTTCATGCAAGATACGTTGAAACCCTTCATTAAATCTCATCATAGCCCATAGATTCATAGCTCAAAACATACTTAAATAGTGAACATTTTGTGAAACTCCAACATAGTTCATAGTGAAATTCATAATAAAAAGAACCCATAGATAAATCAACTTGAAAACATGTCATTTGTATAAAAAGGAAGGTTGGGAACCATGGGTGAAAGGACCTAATGGTTGAAACTCACATACCTCAACTTTGAAAATTTCCTTGATAAAGATTTGAACGAGAAATTAAANNNNTACTGCACAGTGATTTTAGTTCATGAAAGTATGGTGAACGAGAAATTAAAGCTTGAGTGGAATTTCTTGAGATCTGGAATGAGTTTGGGACACTTGAAATGGGTAAAATACTTGGCTAAGTGTTTAAGAGAGTTTTGGGGAATGTCTTAAATGATATGGGGTAAAAAAATGACTAAGTATAGATCTTTTTACGCATATGAAGACTTAGGCCCAAGAACTCAAAGCTTTAGGTCGAAACTGAAAAACTAGCAACAAAATATACTGATTCACAATGGCTCCATGTCGTGGAGCCAACGCTGACTACCACTGTTTTACGTAAACTTGGAAAAATCAAAGTTTACTACAGTTGCTCTAAAATCAGGGTTACACCCATTTCCCACTCAATTTTGCCCCCTGACCAAGAATATGAAGTTGGATTTTCGATATCACACATGAATTTTGGGATACATGGAAATTACAATTATGGGCATTTTCGAGGCACATTTTTGAGCACTTTTTGGGGCATTTCAGTAGAAAAGCTTTTGAAAGTATCAAAGTATATCTGGCAAACCCTCCAGTTCTAGCAGCCCCTATACTTGAAGAGCTATTGATACTCTACATTGAGGCACAAGAAAGGTCTGTTGGAGCCCTATTAGCTCAAGAGAATAGTGAAGGCAAAGAAACTCCCTCTACTACTTGAGTAGAAAGATGATGCTAAATGAGATGAATTATTTGCCAATAAAAAAGTTATGTCTAGCTCTAGTCTTCTCAATTCAAAAGATGAAGTAGTAGTTTTAAGATCATGTTGTTTGTCTCATATCTGAAGCAAATCCCATCAAATTTATCCCGTCAAAACCAGTCCACAGCGATCGACTGGCAAGGTAGTATCTCCAGTTCCAACAGTTTGAGATCGTCTACGTCCCTCAAAAAGCTATAAAGAGACAATTATTAGCAGACTTTTCGGTAGACCATTCGATACCAGATTATTGGAAGCTAACTGATGAGCTCTTTGATGAAGATGCGATAGCCATCGAGATACAATCTCCTTGGAAGATATACTTTGATGGGGATACACATCATAGCAAAGTTAGCGCTGGAGTTGTGTTTGTTAATTTGCAAGGAGAGGTCCTACCATTCTCCTTCACATTGAAATAATATTGCTCCAATAATGTTGCAGAATATCAAACATTGATACTTGGTCTCGAAATGGCCATCAACATGAAATAATTACAACTGTAAGTCTTTGGTGACTCTTAGTTAGTGATAAAACAACTTTTGGGAACCTATGAGGTTAGGAATCTTGAATTCCACCCATATCACTGTTATGCTCAAAATTTAATAGGATAGCTCAGAGAAGTAACCCTCTAGCATGTGCCGAGAAAGGAGGACTATGACACCCCGTAACTCTATGCTCATATGTATCCATGTTTCAAGTCTCATTTGGTTACATTAGGGGTGTATTAGGTTCATGGGAGACTCCTAGTACCTAAACGAGTTCAATACTTCCCTAAGAGTTGAGTTTTGGGTAATAGTTCATGCAAAGGTCAACTTTAAACTAGCATAACTTTTATCACACTTGGAAGTGGGTGTTCACAATATGTAAAATTAAATCCCTTTGAGTTAGCTTTCCAATGCACTTTGTTTCACCTCATTTAGAGTTCGGAGTCAAAAGTTATGGTCATTTTACTAAAGATTGCCCGTGCAGAGTTGCATTAGGAGTCCACTATACCAGTCGTAGGTCAGGGTAAGACTCGTAGGTTAGGCTCGTAGCAATTTTCAGAGACTTCAAAATTGAGCCTAGGGGTCATGTGAAGGGTCCTACGAGTCGTAGTGCTACTTATGGGTCGTAACGGGGCCCGTAACAACCGTTAGACAACTTTTTAGGAAGGGTTATTTTAGTACTTTCCCACCCTTTCTAAGCTCTACTATGGGTCATAACAGGCTCGTAACAACCGTTAGACAACTTTTTAGGAAAGGTTATTTTGGTCCTTTCCTACCTTTTCTAAGCTTTAGATTGATATTTTTATGCTCATTCAACATCCTTAAACCCTTAAGTTCTTCATTGTATTAATAAAATACTCTCTCAAACCCTTATACTAATATTTCACTCCAAAGTCTAGTGACCAAATCTCTTCCGAATCTTAAAGAATTCTTCCAAGCTTCAAGTTCTCACCTTCATCTTCACCAAGAAATTCTCCAAAGCTAAGGTATGTGGTATTGAATTATTAGGTCCTTCCACCTATAGTGACTTAATCCTCTTTTCAGTAATATTGCATGATTTAAAGTTTATTTTACATGTGGGTCTTGTATATTGAGAAATTTACTGCACAGTGATTTTAGTTCATGAAAGTATGGTCGTTTTAGCATGTTTTGAGCTCTAAATCTTGGATCTAATGTTGGATTTGATGAGGGGTCTTGATGTGTACATCTTGAGGGTGTTGTAAGGTGTTGGTTGGTGGTTTTACTATAGATTTTCTTGTATGATTTCATCTCTGAATTGCATGGTCTTTTACCTCCATTACACACTCGTCAAGTGTTTAATAAAATATTTGGCTAGGGTTTCTTGAGGAATTGAAGGTCCAATGCATTTCTTATAATTTGAATAGTGTTATGGTGATTATATGATGATGAGATGATGATGAAATGATGATGAAACAATAGTATGGATATGATGTATACTGATGATAGAAAATGGAGGTATATGATGACCTTGTGATGAGAAAAGTATGTTATATATGTGTTGAATTCATGAAAAATATCTATGATATTGCAAGTCAATCACCTTGTTGAGAGGGTTCCAAGTCTCAATCACTTTGTTGAGGGGATACCAAGCCTCAATCACTGTGTTGAGAGGGTTCCAAGTCTTGATCACCTTGTTGAGAGGGTACAAAGCCTCAATCACCTTGTTGAGAGGGTGCCAAGTCTCCATCACCTTGTTGAGGGGGGTACCAAGCCTCAGTCACCTTGACAAGGGGGTATCAAGACTCGGATGCCTTGTTGAGGGGATATCAAGCCTCAATCACCATTCAAGGAATGGTGTGCCTTGGAGTTGGGAAGTAGTTCACTTGGTTTTTTCTTCACTAATGATATCCAGACAATTATTAGCAGACTTTTCGGTAGACCATTCGATACCAGATTATTGGAAGCTAACTGATTTTTCTTCACTAATGATATCCTATATGAGTATGAGTTACTTAAACATGTTTTACTTTTGCATTGATCATACATGTCATATTGCTTTACCATGCCTATTGTCTGTTGTTATGCATGTTGATTATAAAGCTTATCTCTTATTGCATAGCATCCCATATATTTAATACATTCAAACATACTACTGCATAATCTTGCTTACATGATATCACCAAGTAGGAATTGATATTCCATGTGGCTAGTGATATCCAATCAAGCTAGTTGGTGAGTCCTCATGTTGGGGGCGATATCTATGTTCTTTTGCTATGTATCTAAGACTATCTTTCCTTTTTGGTATACTTGATTATGAGGGTGAGCCCAGTTGCTTGTCTTGGCCCTTGTTAAGTTCTATGTTAGAGGTGTTGTTGGACAAAAATATGTATGATGCTTGAGATTTGATTCACTTATTATATCCAAGATATTTAAATATGATTTTTGCTCCCTTAGTCCCACTTTCCCTTGTTTATGTTTCCTATGTTGTCATGTCTTGCTTCCGCGGCTAAGGATGTGTGATGATTTGCTATGAGGCTTGTTTGGGGTTTCTTCGGGTTCTGTATTCGCCGGTCATATCTAGGCCCTAGGCCTAGGTAATAACAAAGATAGTATCAGAGCACTAGGTTGATAGATCCTCGGAGTCCAACACACCGCGATGATTAGAGTCTTATTCATAATTATGTTGTGCACCACAACTATGAGTAGGAGGCTATGAGATATTTTAGGGAATGTTTCCCTTCTTCATGTTCTAAGTCGTGCTATAGAGTTGTGGTAAGTTTCTTTCCCTAACAATTGTTCTTTGCTATGCTAGACCATGCCAAACACCCGAGAAAGAAGGGCCCAAACTCCTGAGGAGCAACCCACCAGTGGTGAGCTCTGGGATGCTCTCACTATGCTTGCCCAAGTGGTGGCCAACCAAGTCCAACAAGGGGCCTAAGCCCCTCATGCTACTACCCCGAGAGTTAGGGTAAGAGAGTTCATGAGGATGAATCCTCATGTGTTTTATGGGTCAAAGGTGGATGAAGATCCATAAGAGTTTATTGATGAGGTCAACAAGATCTTGAATATCATAGGTGTTGGGCCAAATGAAAAGGCGGAGTTGGTGGCATACCAACTCAAAGGGGTAGCCTAAATATGGTATGATCAATGGGAGAGAGAGAAGGGAAATGGTTATATGGTGCTATGGGAGGAGTTCAAATGGACTTTCCTTAATTGGTTCTTCCCCCTCGAGTTTAGGGAAGCTAAGTTGGTAGAGTTCTTGAACTTGAAGCAAGCTACTATGAGTGTGAGGGAGTATGCCCTGAAGTTTAATCAACTTTCAAAGTTTGCTCCTCATTTGGTGGCTGATCCTAGATCTAGGATATAAATTTGTGATGGGGGTCTCCGACTTGGTAAGTGAAGAATATCGGTCTGCCTTGCTAATTAGTGACATGGACTTGTCTTGGTTGATGACTTGTCGAGAAAATGGAGGAGTAAAAGTTGAGGAAAAGAAGGGGTATTGAGGCCAAGAGGGCTCGATTTGATGGTGGCTCCCAAGATCTAGAGTCCGGTGGTGCTTCAAATAAGAGGATGGCTATTGATGGGGTGACCGACTTAAGGGGATAAGATGGCTATGAAGGGAGAACTAATCCTAAGTGTCCAAGATATGAGAGGTACCATAGTGGGGCATGTTTGAGGAAGACCAATGCTTGTTATATTTGTGAAGAGGAGGGTCACAAGATAATAGATTTTCCTTTTTAGGCGCAAAAGGGTAAAAGTGGTGAGGATGATCAAGGGGGTGTTCATAGCCATAATTGGTTCTATGCTCTTCAAAGGAGGCAAGAAGTAGATGAGGTGCCTGATGTTGCTACCGATAAGTTAAAATTTCCTAGACTTTGATGTGTGTGCTTTGTTGGGGCCAGTGTGCCATTGTTTCTTTCCTTATTCTTTTGGGTTGCTAGAAAGTCCATAAGTGTTAATCCGTGTTCATATTGCATTAGGCCTAGCCTTGTGACAAGTGGAATAGGTGTGGTTAAGGTTGATAGTAAGTTATGGTTGTGAGCCCTTTTAGAGTGTAGAGGGAGGTTGGATATTGCATTAGGCCTAGCCTTGTGACAAGTGGAATAGGTGTGGTTAAGGTTGATAGTAAGTTATGGTTGTGAGCCCTTTTAGAGTGTAGAGGGAGGTTGGTAAGGTTCCATAAGTTTGGGAATTATCTATGGATGTAGATATGGTTTGTTTGGTTTTTCATGCTTCTAGGTGGATGTGATATGTTGGTGACCTAGTGTTATAGAACACTTTGAGGTTGTGGGTGTTAAGGAGGGTAAGTTGGCTTAAGAGAAGGTTCCGGTGTGGGTGTTTGATGGACGAGTGGAGAAGTTGAGTGATAATGATGTAGTGTTCTTCAAGGCCCTTTGGGAAGAGTCGTCTATTCATATGTGTCTCTCGAGAAGCTGGACCGGGCATGGAAGTGCAATATCCATATTTCTTTCATTCTATTCAATCTTATGATGACATGTCAAGTCCTTTCTATGATTCCAAGTCTTATGTTTTAGCCCTTATGTCATTCATATGCATTCATGTTTAAGTTGGCAAATACATGGTGATTTTACACTTATCTTGAGATTTTGAAAATGATGTTTTGAATGATTTGAATACATTTTAGCATCACTTTTAACTACATTATGATTTTCAACTAGTAAGCTATGCAATGGATCTTATGGTTGGAACTTTCATGTTCTAATTCAAGCCACGATCTTCCACATTCGAGGAGAATGTTCCCAAGGGAGAGTTATTATGACACCCTATAACTCTGTACTCTTATCTATCCATGTTTTAAGTCTCATTTGGTTAGGTTAGGGGTGTATTAGGTTCATGGGAGACTCCTAGTACCTAAACGAGTTCAAGACTTCCCTAAGAGTTGACTTTTGAGTGATGGTTCATGCAAGGGTCAACTTTAAACTAACAAAACTTTTTGCACACTTGGAACTAGGTGACCCACAACATTTCAAATAAACTTCCTTTGAGTTAGCTTTCTAATACACTTTTTTTCACCTCATTTAGAGTTTGGAGTCAAAAGTTATGGTCATTTTACTAAAGATGGCCCGTGCAGATTTGCATTAGGAGCCCACTGTATGAGTCGTAGGTCTGGGTAAGACTCGTAGGTCTGGCTCGTAGTAATTTCCAGAGACTTCAAATTGAGCCTAGGGGTTATGTGAAGGGTCTTACGAGTCGTAGTGCTACCTATGGGGTCGTAACAGGCTCGTGACAACCGTTAGACAACTTTTTAGGAAGGGTTATTTTGGTCCTTTCCCACCCTTTCTGAGCTTTAGCTTGACGTTTTTATGCTCATTCAAGGTCCCAAAACCCCTAAGTTCTTCATTGTATTGATAAAATACTCTCTCAAACCCTTATACTAATATTTCACTCCAAAGTCAAGTGACCAAATCTCTTCCGGATCTTAAGGAATTCTTCTAAGCTTCAAGTTCTCACCTCCAACTTCATCAAGAAATTCTCCAAAGCTAAGGTATGTGGTGTTGAACCATTAGGTCCTTCCACTCATGGTGCCTTAATTCTTTTTTCACTAATATTGCATGATTTAAAGTTAATTTTACATGTGGGTCTTGTATATTGAGAAATTTACTGCACAGTGATTTTAGTTCATGAAAGTATGGTCGTTTTAGCATGTTTTGAGCTCTACAACTTGGATCTAATGTTGGATTTGATGAGGGGTCTTGATGTGTACATCTTGAGGGTGTTGTAATGTGTTGATTGGTGTTTTTACTACATATTTTCTTGCATGATTTCATTTCTAAATTGCATGGTCTTTTACCCCCATTACACACTCGTCAAGTGTTTGATAAAATGTACGGCTAGGGTTTCTTGAGGAATTGAAGGTCCAATGAATATCTTATGAGTTGAATAGTGTTATGGTGATTATATGGTGATGAAATGATGATGAACCAATGGTATGTATATGATGTATAATGATGAGAGGAAATTTAGGTATATGATGACCTTGTGATGAGGAAAGAATGTTATATATGTGTTGAATTCATTGACCTTGTTTATGGTGTTGCCAAGCTTCAATCACCTTGTTTAGAGGGTGCCAAGTCTCACTCACCTTGTTGAGGGGGTACCAAGACTCAATCACCTTGTTGAGAGGGTGCCAAGTCTCGATCATCTTGTTGAGGGGGTATTAAGCCTCAATCACTGCGTTGAGAGGGTGCCAAGTCTCGATCACTTTGTTGAGGGGGTACCAACCCTCAATCATCTTGTTGAGGGGGTGGCAAGTCTTAATCACCTTTTTAAGGTGGTGCCAAGTCTCAATCACCTTGTTGAGGGGAGGGGGTACCAAGCCTCAATCACCTTTACGAGGGGGTGTCAAGCCTCGGATGCCTTGTTGAGGGGGTATGACGCCTCAATCACCGTTTAAGGAATGGTGTGCCTTGGAGTTGGGAAGTAGTTCACTTGGTCTATTCTTCACTAATGATATCCTCTATGAGTATGAGTTTCTTAAGCATGTTTTATTTATGCATTGATCATGTATGTCATATTGCTATATCATGTCTATTGTTTGTTGTTATGCATGTTGGTTATGAAGCTTATCTCTTGTTGCATTGCATCCCTCATACTTAGTATATTCAAACGTACTAATGCATACTCTTTCCTATATGATATCACCATGTAGGAACCGGAGCTCTATTTGGTCATCCTCCTCCTCTACGTGGCTAGTGATATCCAATCAAGCTAGTTGGTGAGTCCTCATGTCTGGTGGCGATATCTATGTTATTTTGCTATGTATATAAGACTATCTTTCCTTTTTGGTATACTTGATTATGAGGGTGAGCCCGGTTACTTGTCTTGGCCCCCGTTAAGTTATATGTTAGAGGTGTTGTTGGACAAAAATATGTATTATGCTTGAGCTTTGATTCACTTATGATATCCAAGATATTTAAATATGATTTTTGCTCCCTTAGTCCCAATTCCCCTTGTTTATGTTTCCTATGTTGTCATGTCTTGCTTCCGCAGCTAAGGATGTGTGATGATATGCTATGTGGCATGTGTGGGGTTTCTTCGAGTTTCCCATTCGCCAGTTATGTCTAGGGCCTAGGCTTGGGTCATGACAAGAACAAAACAGCTGATGCCTTAACGACTCTAGCTTGAACTTTGTCTCTTCCTGATTAAACACAAGTTACTATTTGCCATAAATGGGTAGTACTACTGCTAGATGAAGATAAACATATGGAGAATAAGATTGAGCATGTTGTTGCAGTTTTCGAAGCCAACAAAGAGGACTGGCGACAAGCTACCATCGATTACTTATGTTATGGGACACTCTCAGAAGATGCCAGAAGAAGGGCTGACATTCGTCATTGTGCACCTCGTTTCCTTTATTATAAGGACACATTACATAGAAGATTATTTGAGGGGGTATTCCTTCGATGTCTGGGAGAGGAATAAGCAAATCGAGCTTTGCAGGAAGCACATTCAGGAGTTATGGATCACATCAATCCGAACCAAAGCTCCACTTTCACATAAAAAGAATGGGAATATTATTGACCAACCATGGTAAGAGATTGCTTGGATTATGATCAAAGGTGTAAATCTTGTCAATTCCATGCAAACTTTATATATCAACCGCCTGAAGTTTTACACCCGACTATTGCATTTTTGCTGTTCGATGGTTTGGGATTGGATGTTGTTGGACCACTGCCATAATCTTCTTGTGGGCACCTATATATCTTGGCTGTAACAGATTACTTCTCAAAATAGGCCGAAGTAATCACTCTCAAAAAGGTAAAGAAAGAAAATGTTGCAAACTACATTTGAGTGAATATGATATACTGATTCGACATCCCTCGATACATAATAATCGACAATGGCATGCCATGTGATAATAAATTGATGAATAAGATTTGTGATCTTTTCAGCTTCAAGCTGTGCAAATCCTCTATGTATCACGTTGCCGCCAATGGACTTGCTAAAATGTTCAATAAGACTCTATGCAATGTCCTGAAAAAAGTAGTTTCCAAGTCTAAATGAGAGTAGCATAGAAGAATGGAAGAAGCCTTGTGGGCATAAAGGATAACATATCGCACACTGACTCAAGCAACCCCATGTTCGCTTGCTTTTTGAGTTGAAGTAGTCCTGCCACTTGAGAGACAAATACCTTCCTTGAGACTTGCTATTCAAGAGGGACTTACTAAAGAAGAGAATGCTTGACTATTTCTCTCCGAGTTAGAAGCGCTCGATGAAAAAAGGCTCGAAGCTCAACAAAATCTTGAATGCTATCAAGTTTCTCTATCTCGTGCTTTTAACAAAAAGTTTCAGCTGAGGTGGTTTCAAGTCGGAGATCAAGTCCTTGCAGTAAGGAGACCCATTATCACTTCACATAAATCTGGGGAAAATTTACCTCAAAGTGGGAGGGACCATATGTAGTACAAGAAGAGTATTCAAATGGCGCTTACAAACTTGTTGATGTAAATGATATAAGGGTTGGCCCTACAAATGCAAAATTCCTCAAGAGGTACAACCCTTGAAGTTAGATGATGCTCTTTGATGTACGAGCATAAGCTGCATGTTACTCTTGGCCCATTAGAGTATAAACTGTGTATGGCACCCCAAAATAAAATGTCTGCTTGGTTCAAAATCTTGAAAAAGGCGACCTAGGAGAAAGTTTAGGACAAAATAACTCTCCCTAGAACTACGTTGTGACTTGATCCTCTTTATTAAGTTACATAGGTGCTTGGAATTATATTCTAAGTTCAGTTACATGAGTATTAAAAAACCACATGTCCTTACTTGATCTCTTACATGAGTGTTAAAGCTATGAGTAACTTTCATTAAACTTTGGACTCATACCAAATGGTGGTGGCTCAATAGGGGCAAACCCCTATAAAATATGAGCTTCCTCAACAGTGTACTTGAAGTCTTCAAATAGTCCAAGTATGCAAGTTGAAGTCTGCAAATTCTCCAAGTTTGCAACTTGAAGTCAACATATCTCTTAAAGTATGAAATTCAGAGCCTTCAGATCCTCCAAGTACGTGCGATGAAGACTTCAAATCTCTACGTACATGAGTTAAAGACTTCAAATCCTTGAAGTACACAAGTTAAAGTCTTCAAATTCTCTAAGTACGCGAGTTGAAGTCTTCAAATCCTCTAAGTACGCAAGCCGAACTCTTCAAATCCTCCAAGTACACCAATTAAAGTTTTCAAGTCTCCAAGTACACCAACTAAAGCCTTCAAATCCTCCAAGTATGCGAATTGAAGTCTTTAGATCTTTTAAGTACACAAGGTGAAGTCTTTAGAGTCTTCAAATATACAAGTTGGAGTCCTCAAATTCTTCAAGTATGCAAGTTGAACTAAATCATCAAGTTGAAGTCTTCAAGTCTATCAAGTTTGCGAATTGAAGTCTTCATGTCATAACCTAAGCCTAGGGCCTAGATGTGACTGGCGAATGGGGAACCCGAAGGAACCCCAAATAAGCCTTGTAGCATATTATTACACATCCTTTTTTGTGGAAGCAATTAAAACTAGAAACAAGAGATAGTAAATAGGGATAATCGGGGCTAAGGGAACACCTTTCATATCATAAACAACAGGAGTCAAGAGAGTCAATGTTCATAGCATAGATGCATATTATGTCCAACAATACCTCTACTACATAGATAAGAACATGGCCTAAGACAAGCAATGGGGCTCACCCTCATAATAATGACAATAGGTAATCCAAGCATACAAGACATAGTCTAAAAATAAGCTTGAGAGCAAAACTATATTGTCCCCGGACTTGGGGACTCACTAAAAGATATCTTGAACAATGCACCTAGCCACGAGGAGAATCAATAGAGCTTCGGTTTCCTACATGGTGATATCATGTAGGCATAAAGTATGCATTAGTACGTCTGAATGTACTAAGTATGTGGGATGCAATGCAACAAGAGATAAACATCACAAACAAATTGCATAATTATAAGCAATAGATAGCATAATGACAATATGACATATATGAATAATGCTTAAGTAAATCATGCTTTACAAATCATTAATCTTACATAAAAATAATTATAAGCAATAGATAGCATAATAACAATATGGCGTGTATGATCAATGCTTAAGTAAGTCATTCTTTGAAATCATTAATCTTACACAGAACATAATATATAAGTCCAAGCAAGCTACAACTTGGAATCCCAATGTCAACCCTAAACCAAAAGAAAGGGTGAAGTTACTTGCCAAGGTGAACCTCCTAATGACTAAGTAGATCCACCAAGCCTTATGTGAACCGTGCACTTGCCTCTAGTTCTTGGACTTGGGTACTCGCCTAAAGCCCAAACTTGGGTACTCACCTCAAGCCCTCATATTTAGGCTACTCTCCTCTTAGAGATTTGGGGACTCACCTCTAATCCCTTCACCTATGGTGGCATGTAATTCTAGGACTTGGGTACTCGCCTCTAGTCCACTTGGTGCTACATCTAATCCCACGAAATATATAAGATAATCATACTTTAATAACTTGCAATAAATATCTTCAAAACTTAAAGAATCCATAAGAAGGTATTTTATCAAACACTTGGCGGGTGTGTAATGCTAGTGTAAAACGATACAATTCAAGAGTGAAATCATGCTAGAAAATTCAATGTAAAACCTTCAATAGATACTTGGTAAACACTCAAGCAATATACATCAAAATCCTTCATCAAATCTTACAATAGATCTTGGATATATTGCTCAAAACATACTGAAATAATCACAATTTCATAAACCCCAATATAGTGTGAAGTGAATTTCATAACAAGTAAGACCCATGGGAAAATCAACTTTAAATCATGCAATTTTAAGTAAAAGGAGGCTTGGGCATCATGGGTGAAAGGAAACCATGACAGAAATCCATATACCTTAGCTTTGGAGATGAACTTGATAAAGATTGGAGATGGAGACTTGAAGCGTGGTTGAATTCCTTAAGATCCGGATAGGGTTTTGACACTTGAATCTTGAGAGAAATATAAGCTTAAGTGTTTAAGTGAGTATTGGGGAATATTTAGGGTGATATGAGGGTGAAAAATAGCTAAGTATTTTCACGTTTGGAAACACTTAGGCCCAAGACCCAAGAGCTTGGACCGAGATTAAAAATAACTGGCAGCAAAATACACAGGTCCGCATTTGCTCCACGATCCAGACCTATAGTGAAGGCAAGATTTATACAGGTCCGCTATAGTTGCGTTGTGGTACCATCGCAAATTGATTCTGGAAATAAAAAATTATGAAAAATGAAATTGCTAATTGTTTGCTCTTAAATCACGATTAGACCCATCTTCCACTCAAAATAACCCCCTGAACAAGAATATGAAGTCGAACACTTCTGAGGAACATTTACGGGCACTTTTGGGTCATCTCAATATCTCTCCCTGGGGAACATTCATCCCCAAATGTCATAGAAATGTACAAGAGAGGAGTAATCCTAAAGAGATTAGTCCCAACAAGAATGCAACAACACATTTAAAACACCATTTTCAAAATCTCAACATAAGTGTAAATTATCATGAACTTGTCAACATAAACATGAATGCATGCAATGACATAGGGCTGAAACATAAGATTTAGAATCGTGAAAGAAATTGGCATGTTATCATAAGCTTGAATAGAATGAAAGAGGTACGAATGTTGCTCCTCCATTTCCACTTCGGCTCCCCGAGAGATACTATTGACTTGATGATTCTCCTAATGGGCCTTGACAAACACTACACCCTCACAAATCAACCTTTACTCATATCCACCCAACTTCCCCACTGGACCTCTTCATAGGTCAACTTATCCCCCACAATATCCATAACCTCAAGGAGTTCTATAACACTTGAACCACCAACACACCTCAACCTAGAAACATGAAGAACCGGATGAACCATATCCTTATCCAAAGGCAATTCCCATTCGTATGAAACCTCACTAATCTTCCTAAACACTCTATGAACGCTCACAAACCATGAACTCAATTCCCTCTTTACCAAGACAAACCACACCTTTCATAAGCGAATCCTTCGATTACCCCTAATCACTAACTCTGAATTCAAGCTCTCTCCTCCTCACATTAGTTTGAGATTTGACAACTTTGGGTCGTTTCCCACCTTTCCTTAATCTACCTAACCTTCTCCATAGCACACATAATCAGTTTTGGACCCAACAAAGCCATTTCTCCCACATTAACCACCCAAACGGTGATCTACATCATCTACTATAGAGAGCCGAAAAAGGGACCATGCAAATGCTAAAATGATTATAGGCAAACTCAATCAATGGAAGATGATCATCCCAAATACTCTTGAACTTTAATACATAAGCCCCAAGCATATCCTCAACAAATCTCACCAACTCATGAATGTATAATTTAGCCTACTCTTCGACACCATAAGTAGTCTTAACTGGTAAAAGTGAGTCAATTTCGTCATCCTATCAACCATACCGCAAATAGAATCAAAACCCTTTCTAGTCTTGGGCAATCGAACCACAAAACCTATGTTAATCACCTCTCATTTCCAAGTTGGAATCTCTATATCCTAGGTTAGGCCACCCAGCCTTTGATGTTTGGCTTAACTTGTTGGCAATTATGACAACCAAAAACAAATTTGGCAATGCCCTTCTTCATTCCTCCCTACCAATACACCTCTCTCAAATCTATATACCTTTGGTAGAACCGGGGTGAATATAATAAGAAGAATTATAGGCTTCATAAGGATCTTTTCCACTAGCCCATCAATACAGGGTACACACAACCTACCTTGGTACCTAAGGGCACCATCTCCCCCTTGGGAGAAAACCTCCACCTTGCCCTCTTTCACCAAGGCCTTCAATTCTAGCAATCCTACCTTGGTACCCACACCATCTCCCCCTTGGGAGAAAACCTCCACCTTGCCCCCTTTCACCAAGGTCTTTAATTCTAGCAATTAGGGATTAAGATCTTGTTTTGCTCTTGCCTCATCAACCAATGAAGATTTAGAATCATCAACAATAATAACACCATCATTGTCAACCTCTTCCAACCTAACCCCTAATCTAGCCAACCGATGCACCATCCCTAGCCACCCTTTTATCATTACCATCAACATGAGCTAGGCTACCCATAGACACCCTACTCAAAGCATTAAGATTAGTCTCACCGGGATGATAATGCACACTCATATCATAATCCTTAAGAAGTTCTAACCACCTCCTTTGTCTTAAGATAAGATCCCTTTGGGTGAACACATATTAGAAACTCTAGTGAATAGTAACCACATCAACATGCACCCCATACAACCAATGATGTCAACTTCAAAGCAAATACCACGGCAGCTAGTGAACGGTACACCAACATGCACCCTATACAATCAATGATGTCAAATTTTCAAAGCAAAAGCCCCGACGGCCAACTCAAGGTCATAGATAAGATAATCCTTCTCAAGCATCTCAAATTATCTAAAAGCATAGACTTCCACCTAAACATCTTGCATCAACACACAACCCAAACCAATCCGGGTGATATCACAATAAAAAACAAACTCTTCCAACCCTTCTGGTAAAGACAAGATAGGAGTGGAGACAAACTTATCCTTTAAGGTCAGAAACTCTTTTCACACTCATCGATTTACACAAACTTAGCCTTCTTTTGGATCAACTTAGTCATGGGAGAAGCAATAGAAGAGAACCAAGCAATAGAAGAGAACCCATTCACAAACCTCTGGTGGTAACCCGCTATGCCCAAAAAACACCTAATATCTAAAGAAGTCAAAGGTCTAGGCCAATTTCTAATCACATATATCTCCTTAGGATCAATCTTAATACCATCCTCCTATGCCACATGACCTAGGGAGGTAACCTCCTTCAACTAACATTTCACACTCCACACTTAGCATATAACTCCTCTTACCCTAAGATTTGCAACACTACCCCCAAATGGCTCGCAATCTCTATATAAATCAATACTTCATCACTAGGACCACTATAAACATAACAAGGTAGGGACTAAAGACCCTATTCATGTAACCCATAAACATTACTCGTGCATAAGTTAACCAAACAACTCCACCAATACTAAAAAGGTTAACTCCTAATCTGAAAAGACATTTAGCGATATCACCTACCCTCATCATCACTTAAGAGCAAAACCCAAACCAAAGATCAAGCCTAGAGAAGTGACTAACCCATTTTAGTTGACCAAATAGATCAGCCATTATAAACCATCATGTTACAACCTTATGGGTTCTATAATCAAAGGTGACATAATATGCAAGTAGCCGAACCACCTCAAGACCTTAAATCCAACAAACTAACTTCAACCAAAATCACTAGACAAGACCTTATGCAATAAGAACATGGGGGCGACCCTTAGAGATCAAATATACCTTAAGACAAGAAATAGAATTACCTCTTCGAATCCACCTTACAAGTTCCTACTCAAGGACATATTTAATAGGGAATCAGAAAATAACTTTACAGGCCCTACATTCAATGGGGACTCAATACCAACACAACTAATCCATTTCAAGCATAACATCAAAATCCACCACACTAAACCCAACAAGTCATAAAGTGAAACCTAATGCAATATGAACATGGAACAACACCTATGAACTTTCAAACAACAATAGGCTCACCAAAGAGAGTCAGGACACACATGAAACCTACTAGCAACCAAAAGAATAATGAAAGAAATAGTGGCACACTAGGCCCATCAATGTAAACACATTAGAGCCAAAAGAAGTTGCTATCGCCATCAATGTAAACATATTAAAGCCAAAAGAACTTTCTATATACCGGTAGCAACATCGGACACCTCGTCTCTTTCTTGAGCCACTTGATGAACATGACAACCTTTACCCATGTCTTGAGCATAAGGGCAATCCAGGATATTGTGTCCCATCACACTATACCCAAAGCATGAACCCGTGTTCCTCGTACATGTACCACCATGTTTGCTCCCATATTTTGGGCTTCTCGGATAAATCACCCCATGATCACCTCCTTTACTCTCATTATGTTTATGAGGGCAATCTATCATCTTTTGGCCCTCCTTTCCATAATTATAACAAGTATTGGTATCCCTCAAACATGGGCATCATATCCTTTACCATACCTTAGGCACCTAACATAAGGCACCACACCACCACCACCTCTATATTTGTGACTTTGGAACTTTTTATTACCACGAGCCCTCTTGGCCTCCTTACCTCCCCTCTTACCGATAAAAGTCTTGGGAGCACTCACTTGTTGACCGAGGTAAATTGCCAATTTTATCACTGTTTTGGCCAATACACATAGAGCATTGCAAACCTCTGCATTCATCACAACACCATTTTGAGTAGCTTTAGATATATCCTGTAATGTAACGGTTAGGGATTACTAATAAGTCCTAGGGGATTTAACTCTATCGCATGACATAGATCTTGAAAAAGTAAAACATTTTCTAGAATCACATATAGACTCCCATTCATAGTCGTGGCGCACTTCACAACCATGAATAGGACTCTAATCGACACAGGGTGTTGGATGCCGAGGACCTAACAACCTAGTGCTTTGATACTAACTTTGTCATGACCCAAGCCTAGGGCTTAGATGTGATTGGCGAATGGGGAACCCAAAGGAACCCCAAACAAGCCTTATAGCATATCATACACATCCTTGGTCGCGAAAGCAATTAAACTAAAAAGAAGATATAGTAAATAGGGATAACCGAGGCTAAGGGAACATCTTTCATGTTATAAACAACAGGAGTCAAGAGAGTCAAGGCTCATAACATTGATACATATAGTGTCCAATAATACCTCTACTACATAGATAAGAACGGGGGCCAAGACAAGTAACCAGGCTCACCCTCATAATAATGACAATAGGTAATCCAAGCATACAAGACGTAGTCTAAACATAAGCTTGAGAGAAAATAGATGTTGTCCCCGGGCTTGAGTACTCACCATAAGATATCTTGAATAATCTGCCTAGCCATGATGAGAATCAATAGGAGCTTCGGTTCCTACATGGTGATATCATGTAGGCATAGAGTATGCGTTAGTACGTTTGAATGTACTAAGTATGTGGGATGCAATGCAAAAAGAGATAGACATCACAATCAAAATGCATAATTATAAGCAATAGATAACATAATAACAATATATCATGTATGATCAATTCTTAAGTAAATCATGCTTTGCAAATCATTAATCTTACACAGAAAATAATATATAAGTGTGGGAAGAAACCTCAACTGACATAACATAAGACCAAGCGAGCTACAACTTGGAATCCCAATGTCAACCCTACATCAAAAAAAAGAGGGAAGTTACTTGCCAAGGTGAACCTCCTAATGAATAAGTGGATCGACTAAGCCTTATGTAAACCGGGTACTTGCCTCTAGTTCTTAGACTCGGGTACTCATCTCAAGCCTGAACTTCGGTACTCACTTTAAGCCCTCATATTTAGGGTACTCTCCTCTTAGAGATTTGGGAACTTGTCTCTAATCCCTTCACCTATGATGGCACGTAGTTCTAGGACTTGGGTTCTCACCTCTAATCCACTTGGTGCTACATCTAATCCCACAAAATATATAAGATAATCATGCTTTAATAACTTGAAATAAACATAGAGACATGGCACGAGTAGCTCTTAACATCATTGACATCAAATGGCGAGCCTACATTCAAAAATAAGAATAGCATAGAGACATGGCACGAGTAGCTCTTAACATCATTGACCTCAAATGGCGAGCCTAAATTCAAAAATAAGAATAGGTCATCATCAACATTACCTTTGCATTAGCATTAACATTAAAGGCTTACAACAGGTACAATCTTAGAAAAAGGGGGCTTAATCCGACCCTACAACATCATCAATATTTTCATGATTTAAACATATTTTAAGAGAGCTCATAATCATCATAGAGTCACTTGAATCATAACTCAACCAATAGACCATTAAAACTTAAAGAATCCTTAAGAAGACATTTTATCAAACACTTGGCTGGTATGTAATACTAGTGTAAAAACATGCAATTCAAGAGTAAAATATTGTTAGAAAATTCAATGTAAAACCTTCAATAGATACTTGGTAACACCCTCAAAAAATATATATCAAAACCCTTCATCAAATCTTACAATAGATCTTAGATTTATAGCTCAAAACATACTAAAACTATCATAATTTCAGAAACCCCAACATAGTGTGCAGTGAATTTCATAATAAGTAAAACCCATGAGTGAATCAACTTTAAATCATAAAATTTTAAGTAAAAGAAGTCTTGGGCATCATGGATGGAAGGAACCCATGAAAGAAACCCACATACCTTAGCTTTGGAGATGAACTTGATGAAGATTGGAGATGAGACTTAAAGCTTAGTTGAATTCCTTAAGATCCAGAGAAATATAAGCCTAACTATTTAAGTGAGTATTGGGGAATGTTTAGAATGATATATGGGTCAAAAATGGCTAAGTATAGGTATTTTCATGTTTGGGAACACTTAGGTCCTAGACCCAAAAGCCTTGGACCGAGATTAAAAATCACTGGTAGCAAAATACACAGGTTTGTGTCTGGTCTGCAATGCAGACTAGTTGCAAAGGCATGATTTACACAGGTCCACGACTGCTGCGCATCGCGGTACTATCGCAAATTAATTCTGGAAATAAAAAATTATGAAAAATAAAATTGCCAATCATTTGCTCTTAAATCGGGGTTAGACCCATTTTCCACTCAAAATGACCTCCTGAATAAGAATATGGAGTTGAATTTTTAATATCACATATGAATGTTGAGATATAGGTAAATTACGATTTTGGGCGCTTTTGAGACACATTTTTGGGCACTTTTGGGTTTGTTTCACTTCAAATTCTTCAAATCTATAAGTTAAAGTCCTCAAATCTTCTATGTAGGCATGTTAAAGTCTTTAAATCTTCCAAATATGCAAATTATTCAAGTATTTGGGTTAGTTGAAGCCTTCAAGTCTTCAAATTAAAGTTTAAATCCACCATGGTTCTTCAAAGCCACTAAGTATGCGAACTTCAAGAAAATCCTCAAAATTTACAAGTTGAAATCTTCAAATTGTTTTAAGATGGGAATGCATATCCATTCATTTTCACCCTAAGAACGTCTTCAAATTGTCTTAAGGTCGGAATGTGTATCCATTCCTTTTCACCGTGAGGACATCTTTAAATTGTTATTCTTAAGGCAGGAATGTGTATCCATTCCTTTGCGCAATAAGAATTGCCATAAAATTACCTTATTCTTAAGGCGGGAATGCATATCCATTTCTTTTCACCCTAAGAACGTCTTCAAATTATCTTAAGGTGGGAATGCGTATCCATTCCTTTTCACCGTAAGGACATCTTCAAATTTTTATTCTTAAGGCAGGAATGTGTATCAATTCCTTTGTGTGATAAGAATTTCTATAAAATTACCTTATTCATACGGTGGAAATACGTATCTATTCCTTTGCGCTATAAGAATTACCATAAAATTACCTTATTCTTAAGGCGGGAATGCGTATCCATTTCTTTATGCAATAAGAATTACCATAAAATTACTGTATTGTTAAGGCAGGAATGCATATCCATTCCTTTACGCGATAAAAATTACCATGAAAATTACCTTTTGCTTAAGGGGGTGGGGATATGGATCCATCCTTTCACACCTTAAGACCATTTTCGTGTGATACAATGGAGCTTAAATTCACAACCCTGCAAAAGAAAAAGGAGTGGAAACAAAAAGAACGAGGTAGAATACACAAGAAATTAAAAAAGAATTTTACCTTGCACTTTGATCCTCCACGTCTAATTCCAAAGATTGTTTACAGAGAGAAACTCTAAATTCATGACTATTGATGTTAAAAGAATAAGAAGCAAGGTCTATTTATAGATGTCAAGAAGGGGTAAGGAAATCTTCTCCAAAGTAAACTGTGATTCCTCGTTTACTAAGAAGTCTAGAGGCTCGACCCATTTTAGCCGAATCCTAATTGGAACAAGAATGTGGTTTCCCTTGTTCTAATTGGAAAAGTGGAACATATAGGTAGTGACATGCCATGTGTACACAAATTTGAGTTATGATAATTGAAAAAGGATATATGTTCTTTTCATGCAAAAGTGAGGGGCTTTTTACAAAAGTTGAAATGCAAAGATTATTAAATGAAAAGTCAATTACCTTTGTAATGGATGGTTAACACAGTAGCCTCCAATAGGAATTTTCAAGGAAAGAAAAGAGTGCATCATAAATAGGTGTCGTCCTTTACATTTTGACATAAAAATCTAACGCAGTATTAGATTTATTCATAATACTTCCAGTCTAGTCTTAAATAAAATATCTCGATAAAACTTGAAGTAGGGGACATTTGTAATCATATAAAATTTATAATATGATTCGAATTATATTAAATTCAGAATATATTAGTATAAAAATAAATGTTGTCGATTAATATAATTGGGTTAATTAATTAAGTGTAATAAAATATGGATTTAATTAAAAGTTCAAATTCATTTATTTGTGCTATAAAAGATGACCCACTTTGATAGGCCCAATATCCTCTCATCCTAGAGGCCCACTTGATGCAACATGTCAGATGATGTGGCATTGCCAAGTCGAATAGAGAAATCAATAGGATCACATCATGTGTTAGAATGACATATGATTCCAATTTCAAATCAAAGGCCACTAAAAATATGCAACATGTGCAAGTGATATGTTCCAACCAATTAGATATCACAATGTCACTTGAAAAGAAACCTATTCTAATCACTTTTCCTGCGCCATGTCACCTTGAATCTGATTGGGCTGAAGAAAACCTGATTCCATCATAACTCCAGAAACCTATTCTGATCACTTTTCTTGCACATGTCACCTAGAATCTGATTAGCGAAAGAAAACCTCATTCCATCATAACTCCTCTATTCTACAACTATACAAAGGGGTCCTCAAAATTCAGAATTGACATCAAGAATTCTAACAAGAAGCCAGAGAGAGCTCATGGATCAAACACGCAGATTTTTCTACAAGGAACAAGAAGAATTCAAGAAATGAAGCATTCAAGTTCAAGAACGCATCAACAACAAGACCACCAGATTCAAGAACAAGCCCAAAAGCCCTTGGATTTAAGTACAAGTCAAGATCAAGTTCAAGAACAAGCCCAAAGCCCCTTGGATTCAAGTACAAGTCAAAATCAAGTTCAAGAACAAATCCATATCAAGTACTAAGTTTTTCAAGATTCAAGATTCAGGATCAAGCTAAAGAGCCCTTGAATTTATATTTGAAAAGGCGAATAAAAGGATTCATAGAGATTGTAGAACTCACTCCTTCAAATAAAATACAACGATTGTTACAATTTTTTTTGTTCCTTGATTATTATTTTTTTGACGCAAATTTTATTGTCATATAACGACGAAACGTTCCATTTTGTGTAACGATTGAGTTGGTGTGATCACATTGTTATCTTAATATTTTTTGTTCATTTTGTTATTTATTATTTAATAATTTTATTTTATCCTTTATTCTATCTTGTCATAGTAGATTTACTATGTACCCTATTTATCTAGTTGATTTATTATTGATGTGTAATATTATGTAATGACATACATCAATACAATTTATCCAAACACTATATTTATTACAACAGTACCATATGATACAATGTAATATAATACAATTGGTTTATTGTGAAATTATATGTAACAACCATCCAAACAGAGCGGGTATGTTAGGTACAAGGAAGATGTTTTTTTAAGAAAAATAAGTTGGTTTTATACTTAATTTTCTTTTGTTATTGATTTTTTTTAAGGGAAACTATTTTCCTTCTCAGTGAGCACACCCTAATAGCTTCTTGTTATCTTTCTCTAGCTTCTAGGACCCAAAAGTTTGGCCATTTGTTTAGGATATTCCACTTTTAGTTTTTCTTTCCCTCCATCATTCAACTTTCAAATTTCTGTGGTATCAGTTTTGTTGTCTTTTGTACAAATTAGACAAGCTTAAAGGAATATATATGTTAATATTAGTTGAAAAATGTTCAGTGTACTAGAAATAGTTCAAAAATGTCCTTAAGAAATCTTTTTTGAAATGACAAATATAAGATATATTCTTATAGGTTCTAACAATATTATTTAACTTGCAAGTTATAACATTAAAATTGTAACATTCTATAGTAATTTAATCAAAAAATAATAATATTTCAATAAAAAAATAGAATAAATATATTAATTAAAATTAGAGAATTATTGATTAAAATTAGTTTCCATTAAATTAGGATTCTCCTACTTATCATTTATTTGAATTCCTTATTTTACTCACTTATTGTACTCCAAATCAGTCTCAAATCATTATTGAGAAGATATTTTGTTCTTTTTTTACTCTTTTATTTTACTCTCACTAAGTTTAAATTTGTTAATTTTGTATACAGAAAATAAATCAAATCTTATTTTATTATCTTCCCTTCATATTTGGTTTTTAAAAATATTTTACATCAAATCTAGAAAAAAATTGGGATTGTATTATAATGGAAAGTTGTAATGACTCCCCAGGATCATTTTGTTTATACTGCACCATTTCCATCGTTAGAGCGTTCTTGTAGCGACCTCAGGTCATTTATGACCTATTGGTACCAGTAGCTCGGTTGGTCATTTGTTTGGGTCTTATGTAGTTTTCTATGTTTTGAAAGGCCTTATACCTTGAAAAGTTGACTTTTGTGCATACTGTGGGTAAACAACTTCAGAATGGAATTCTGATAGTTTCATCAGCTTCGAAATAGCAAAATTAGGCTGGAAGTTTATTCGGTTTGAGAACCGGGACCTTTGGTGCGAGTTTGTACTGAATTTAGCAATTTAGCCTTTAAAATTGGCCAATGGTTGACTTTAGTAAACATTATTGGAAAACATGCCCAAATAAAAATTTTGATAGCATAGTTAGTTCCGAAATGGTGAGTTTGGTCTTGAACGACCCTTTGTACAATTCCCGAGGCTTTCAAATTCATTCTGAGACCCACAGTGGAAATTAGCTAAAAATGGTCATAGGATTAGAACCCACATTTAGTCGTAATGACCTCGTATGGAAAGTTTGTCTATGCCATTAGTTCAAAATCTCGAATTTGGTAGAGTAGCATAGTTTATTTGCACGTATAGGGTTCCGAACAAGCTCCAAACACCCTATCAGATACTTTAAAGCAAAAGTGATTTGCCAGTGCATTGGTACACTGTATCTGGTGCATCTCCACCTCTATATAAAGGCAATCTTCTTATTTTCAACCAATATAAAAAGTTTTACAAGGCCATATCTTGAGCATTTTAAGGCGAAAATTGGTGATTCAAGAAAATTTCATAGGGAGTCCATTGATGAGATCATTTTTTGCATGGGAAGCTTTGTTTGAGGTAAAATCACGTTTTAACTGCTGTCCCCTTTTAATTTTTGGAGTAAAATTTAGCAAACTTTGGATTCTTGTAACTTGGTCATTTTATGTCTGATTTTTAGCGATTCTTGATGCTAAATTATGGGTTTTTCCGCAAGGAACATCGTGGTACTGTAAGTTTCAATTTTGAGGGTTTGTTTCTGCTATTTTTCTATAAATAGCTCCTATCCTAGTGAATTTTTGGAGTTATCTTGTAGTGAATTTTGGGAACTTGTGACTTGAGCAATTTAAGTTCATCTGTAGCGATTCTTGATGATACTTCGTGGGATTATTTGCAAGGATCATTGTAATATGGTTAGTCTTGCCCGGGGAAAACTTATTTTAGATATATTTCATGATTGAGCTGTTACCTTTGTCATTTTCGGATTAAAATTTGGTTGAAACTTTAGGAAGCGATAACTTAGTCATTTCAAGTCCTTTTTTAGTGATTCGTGATTCCATTTTAGGTAGAATTTTATTGGTGTCTTCATCAATTTATTAGTTTTGGCTGTTATTGCCTCATTTTTAGTGAAATTACTGATTTAGCTGTTGTCTGGGTTGGTTCTTAGCTTAAATTTCTGAATTTCATTTGCATGCTTGTCCTTAGTTTTTCCTGTGTCCTGAATTGGTATTAATTGACTATCTATGTTTGGGTGGCTGTTTCAGACCTATAGGGTTAATTTTGAAATTTTGAATGCGGGTGTAACAACCCGTTAAGTCGTTTTGAGATATAGAATTTCGTATATTATAAAATGTTTATCTTGCAAATTTTAAAGGGGCATTTTGGACCATTCAATAGTTTTTAATTGAAAAGTAATTAAGATAATTGATTTAATTAGTGGGAAAAAGTGATAAGTTATTTATTTATTACTTATCCTACTTATAGTAAGTTTAGGTCATCTTATACTACTTATAGTATTTCTATTATAATAGGATTAGTAGGGTTTTCAATTATAATATTAAAAAAAAAGGAACAAACTTATTCTTCATGAATACGGCCAGTTCGAAGAACTAGCAATTCAAAGTTATACTCAATAAATTCTGTCTGGACTTGCATATTTGCATGCTAAAAACACAGTGCACAGAGATATTAAAGGAGCAAACATACTGGTTGGCCCAAATGGTCGCGTTAAATTGGAAGATTTTGGGATGGCAAAACATGGATCTCAAGGGAAGAGATAACTGGTCAATACTGTCCTTTGTCTTTCAAGGGAAGTCGTTAATAGATGGCTCCTGAGGCTATTAATAATTCAAATGGTTGCAATCTTGCAGTTGATATATGGAGCCTTGGATGCACGATTTTGGAGATGACAATAACTAAACTTCCTTGGAATCAGTATGAGGGGATAACGCAAGAGATTTATACCGCCAGATCACGGTGCTACAAATTCTATTAGAAAGGGTAAGACTCAAGTGTTTGATTGATCGTGATTTGACTAAGTCAAGTAGATTTCTAACCTTTTGTTAAATATGTTGAACCTTGTATTCTCCAATGTGTATACAATTGAGTGTTTTGGGGTAGAGATACACTTATGTAGGCTTTGATTGAAATATTTCTCCAATGTGTATACAATTGAGTGTTTTGGGGTAGAGATACACTTATGTAGGCTTTGATTGAAATATTTCTCCAATGTATATATAATTGAGTGTTCTGGGGTAGAGATAAACTAATGTAGGCTTTGATTGAAATATTTCTCCAATGTGTATACAATTGAGTGTTTTGGGGTAGAGATAAACTTATGTAGGCTTTGATTGAAATATTTCTCCAATGTATATACAATTAAGTGTTTTGGGGTAGAGATAAATTTATGTAGGCTTTGATTGAGATTTATGGTATTTGAATTGAAAAGTGTTGTTAGGTGATGAAAATTCTCTTTTGAGATATATTATTGAGTTTATATCGAGACTATGTTGTTATGAGTTGTATTAATATTTTTTATCTCCTTATTATTGTGTGAACATGCCCATTTGCATTAACTTTGTGCATTTGTTATGTGTTTGCTTGATCATCCAAGAAAAGAAAAGAAAAACCGAAGGGAAATGGTTCCGGCTAGATATGAAATGGAAATTGCCGAAGGGAAATGGTTCCAGCAGATAAATTGTCCATGTGTGGCCCCCATGGGTTCTGACTGAGGTATGCTTATAATCAGCGGATATGTATCGTAGGACAGACATGCATCATTCTTATTTGACATTGCATTATATCATTTGTATCTCACGACATTCATTTCATTCTATAATCTCTGGCTTGTTATGATTATATAGTGTGCTATTGAGATTGCATATTCATTATATTGTCTGACTCATTTATGTCTTTACATGATTAGTTTTGGTATTGACTAAATGATACTTAATGAATTAGCAAGAACTTGATAGATTGTAGAGTTTTTCTCCATGACTTGAAAGTGGGATAATGAGAATTATACTATTATAGGCTTTGATCAAAGAATTTTTGATAGTGTAATTGTGAAGGTTTTGAATTATTGTATGGCAGAATAGTTGTGAGATTGTGTCCCTTAGAGGCCTGATGCTAAGTGATGATTATATCTATATTCTAGTAATTTTCTACATATGATATATATATTG
>DF358946.1:17093-30783 GCA_000787875.1 Solanum virginianum | reverse complement strand
CAGTGGGAGAGTCACGATGTGGTGGTGAAGGGGAAATTCATTTCTTGCATTAAAGCCCATAAGTTGATTTCTAAGGAGTGCTTGTATCATTTTGTGAGGGTCAAAGATGTAGAGTCCAAATCCCTTCCATTGAGTCGGTTCCAGTTATAAATGAATTTCTTGATGTCTTCCCAAGTGACCTTCCCGAAAGGGAGATAGACTTTGGCATAGACCTCCTTCCCGATACCCAACCTATCTCCATTCTCCCTTACTGTGTGGCCCTGGTAGAGTTGAAGGAGTTAAAGAAGCAATTGAATGATTTGTTGGAGAAGAGATTTATTAGACCTAGCCAATCACCTTGGGGTGCTCTGGTGTTGTTTGTAAAGAAGAAAGATGGGTCACTAAGAATGTGCATTGACTACCAGTAACTCAATAGGGTCACTATAAAGAAGAGATATCCTCTTCCAAGGATTGATGACTTGTTTGACAAATTGCAAGGGGCTAGCTTTTTCTCTAAGATTGATCTTTGGTCCGGGTACCATCAAGTAAGGGTGAGGGAGTGTGATATTCCAAAGACGGCCTTCCAGACTAGGTATGGGCATTATAAATTTGTGGTGATGTCCTTTGGGTTGACTAATGTACCGGCCATCTTCATGAACCTAATTAATAGGGTCTTCAAGCCTTATCTTGATTCCTTTGTTGTGGTCTTCATAGATGATATTTTGATTTATTCACATAGTAGGGAAGAACATATGGACCATTTGAGAGTCGTGTTTCAAAGATTGAGGGAGGAGAGATTGTATGCTAAATATGGCAAGTGTGAATTTTAGTTGAAGTAGGTTGCATTCTTGGGTCATGTGGTGTCCGAGGATGATATAAAAGTGGATCCTAAGAAAACTTGATGTCATTAGGATTTGGCCTAGACCATTGACCCCGTCGGATATTAGGGGTTTCTTGGGCCTTGTGGGTTACTATAGAAGGCTTGTGAATGGGTTCTCCTCCATTGCTTCTCCTATGTTAAAATTGGCTCAAAAGAAGGTTAAGTTTGTGTGGACCAATGAATGTGAGATAAGCTTCCAAAAACTGAAAGATAAACTTGTGTCCGCTCCTATATTGTCACTACTGGATGGGCTTAAGGTTTAGTTATGTGTTGTGATACATTTAGAGTTGGTTTGGGTTGTGTGCTAATGCAAAATATTAAGGTCATAGCCTATGCTTCTAGGCAACTCAAAGTGCATAAAAAGAACTACCCTACCCATGATCTTGAATTAGCCACCGTGGTATTTGCATTAAATATTTGGCATCATTATTTATATGGGGTGCATATTAATGTCTTCACTGATCATAAAATCCTTCAATATGTCTTCACTCAAAAAGACCTTAACTTGAGACAAAAAAGGTGGCTAGAACTCCTTAAGAACTATGACATGAGTGTGCATTATCATTCGGGTAAGGCAAATATTGTGGTAGATACTTTGAGTCGGTGTCTATCGGTAGCCTAGCTCATGTGGATCTTGGTGATAGGGAGATAGCTAAGGAGGTGCATAGATTGGCTATATTGGGGGTAAGGGTAGAAGATGTGGGTGATGGTATTATTATTGTTGATGGATCTAAATTTTCTTTGGTTGATGAGGTGATAGCAAAACAAGATTTAGACTCCTCCTTGCTTGAGTTGAAGGCCTTGGTGAAAGAAGGCAAGATAGAGGTTTTCTCCCAAGGGGAAGATGGGACCCTTAGATACCAAGGTAGGTTATGTGTGCCATGTGTTTATAGTTTGAGGGAGAAAATTCTTGATGAAACCCATAATTCCTCTTATTCTATCCACCCCGGTTCCACCAAAATGTATAGAGACTTGAGGGATGTGTATTGGAGGGGAGGCCGAAGCGGACATGCAAAAGCGGTACCCTCATCTCTTCCACTCTACATAAGCCTATGGTACTAATTCTAAGTCCCCTATGTGCTATCAAGTCTTATATTTCAACTTTATGTCATTCATATGCATTCATGTTTAAGTTGGCAATTCATGATGATTTTACACTTACAATGGGATTTTAAAAGTGATATTTTAAATGTAATGTTGCATGTTTGTTGGGGCTGACTTGTTTATGATTATTCTTATCTTGTACATCTTTTTTACATTCGGGGACGAATATTTCTAAGGGGGAGATATTGAAATGACCCCAAGAAGTGCCCAAAAATGTACCTCGAAAGTAATCGGAAATTTGTTTTCCATATATCTAAAAATTCGTTTGGAATTTCAAAAATCTAACTTCATATTCTTGTTCATGGGTCCAAGTTAGGGTGACAAGGGTCTAACATCAATTTTAAAGCAAAGGAATCAAATTATGAGATTTTGCTTGGTGCAATTTCCAATGAGCATCTGCATCCTCTCCGCAATGCGGAGAGGTGTTATTTCTGCACTGTCTTTTCCTAGTTTTCCCAGATTTTTCTAAGCGTTGGACCTAAGTTTTTCCAAATGTATTTTCACCTATACTTAGCCTTATTTCAACCTCATATCACCCTAAACATTCCCCAATATTTCCCTAAACACTTAGACTCATTTCTAACCCTAAATTCAAGTCCCAAACTCAAGGAACCCTCATATCACCCTAAGACATTCCCCAATATTTCCCAAACACATAGACTCATTTCTAACCCTAAATTCAAGTCCCAAACTCAAGGATTTCATCAAGGATCTCACCTAAGCTTCAAATCTCCATTAAAATCTCCTTCAAGAACATCACAAAAGCTAAGGTATGTGGTGTTGAACCATTGGGTCCTTTCACCCCTTATTCCTAAATCCTTTTTGACTTAATAATGTATGATTTAAAGTTGATTTTATATGTGGGTCTTGTATATTAAGAAATTTAGTGCGCAGTGATTTTAGTTCATGAAAGTATGGTTGTTTTAGCATGTTTTGAGCTTCAAATCTTGGATCTAATGTTGGATTTTATGATGGGTTTTGATATAAATGTCTTAGGGGTATTACAAGGTGTTGATTAAAAGTTTTACCACTAGTTTTCCTATATGATTTCACCTCTAAATTGCATGCTCTTTTACCCCCATTACACTCCCCTAAGGTGTTCAATAAAATGTCCGTTATAGTTTCTTGTGGAAATGAAGGTCTAAAGCATGAGATATGATATAATTGACTATATGATGATGAAATGAGCATGATGAATTCTATATGAAGTATCGTATTAGACCATACACAACTATGTGAGGGGTTTGTACTTCACCACCTAGGATGATAGAGGTATGACCATCATCAACCGAGTTAGGGGTTTGTACTCATCAACCATGTAAGGGGTTTGTACTTCACCACCTAGGATTATTGGGGTGTGAGCATCATCAACTATGTGAGGGGTTTGTACTTTACTACCTAGGATGATTGGGGTGTGACCATCATCAACCATGTGAGGGGTTTATACTTCACCACCTAGGATGATTGGGGTGTGTCCATCATCGACTAACCAAGGTTATGCAAAATATTAAGGTCATAGCCTATGCTTCTAGGCAACTCAAAGTGCATAAAAAGAACTACCCTACCCATTCCATCATCGACTAACCAAGGTTGGAAAGCTAGCTTGGTCTATTCTACACATATGATATTCTATATGAGCATGGGTTGCCTAATCATGTTTTACTTAACCATTGATCATATATGATATATCGCTATTTCATGCCCATTGCCTATTGTTGTACATGTTGATTATGAAGCTTGTCTCTTGTTGCATTGCATCTCATATACTTAGTACATTCAAACATATTAACACATACTCTTGCCTACATGATATCACCATGTAGGAACAAATGCCCAAGTTGATCATCCTCCTCCATATGGCTAGACGGTGCTATTCCAGGCTTGTTGGTGAGTCCTCCACTCAAGGACTTAATTTATGTTTTTCTCTTATCTATGTATTGAGACACTATCTTATGTTCTATTTGACTATGAGGGTGAGCCCGATTACTTTGTCTTGGTCCCTGCTCTATGTATTTAGAGGTGTTTGTTAGACATGTTGTGTGTATGAACTTTGACTCTTGACTCTTGATTATGGCATTTATGCAAGCTTTCCTTAGTCCCATTATCCCTATTCCCAATCTATGTGTTTTTGTATGCTTCCTTGACCAAAGATATGCGATGACAAGTTAAGAGGCTTGTTTGGGGTACTTTTAGGTATCCCATTCACCGTGTCACATCTTGCCCAAGGCTTGGGTCGTGATAGTACGGGACCCACCTGCGGTTGGTAGTGTATACTATGAATCGTATTTAGGGACTCGTCGAACCTAACTTATTGTGAATGATATTGTAATCCCTACTATGATTCTAGGATATGACTCATAAGTCAACCTATAAGTCATACCTTAGTCTCGTATCTGTGATCAGAATATTATTTTTTCAAGTACCTTAGCACTACGAGGCTATTGTATGACTTGTAGGACACCCTATGAGTCATACCGGTGCCTCGTACCTGCAAATTTGCAACTGATTCAGTGACCCCTTTTTGTGTTTTATTTTCTTATTTTTTGGTTCTTGTTCATCTTTTTTTTTCTTTATTTGCTTGTAATTGGACTAAGTGTGAATGTGGTGCTTATTATTGATTTATAAAGTAATTTTTAGGTTCTATGGTTTTGAAAAGTAGAATAGAGGCCATCAAAGCTTTGGGAAGAAGGTTGGTGGATGAGACCTCTGAAACCGAATAATCTGAGGGATCTATGGAAGTCCACAGAGTCTGAATTGACCCCAAGGCAAATGTGCCTCAAACTTGAGCCCGCACTGCATAGGCCCCAGTAAAGGTTGATAGTCCCTCCTAGTCTGATGAGGAGGGCAATGGTACCAGGTCCGGTAGTAGTTCACCATAGATAACTCCTACTCACACTGAGACAGAATCAGAGGAGGGGTTACATGCTCAGTAGGAGGAAGTAGAGTCACAGTATCCGGCCGACCCAAGATGGGGCATCCCTCAAATGAAAGCCATCTATGATAAGGGGTTAGAGCTAAAGGGACAGGGAAAACTCGTCAGATAGTTCCACGAGGAGTCGAGGTTGAATGACTCTTGGTGGGACAAGGTGCTAGGTCTAGATACGGTGATTAATAGATACAGACTATGGTGGACTTCACAGTAGTTGGGTAAGTATGCCCCTTATTTGGTCCGGGAGTTCTATATAACCTATTTTTCCACCATTCTTTGGGATTTGCCTAAGAACAAGAAGGCTATTGATTAACCTAGGATACAAGAGGTTTTGGTCAGGGGTCAGGTAGTTGACATTTCAAAAGAGACTATCAGACGGGTTTAGTTTGGGCCAAACTACAAAGCACTCTATTCCACCATTGAATATGATAATTAGATTGCAAAGATGAGGAAGATGGTGAATGGGAAGGATGGTAGGTTAAAAATAGAGCTCCTTATGTGGATAGCAGGCCAGATTTGTGAGGCAGGTGCTGAGCCTACGTGGGTCACTAACCATGTTGATCCTATTGTGAAGTCCCACCTCTCACTACGGGTAAAATTTTGGTGGTCCATTATCCGTAGGCGAATCAGACCCACATTTATGGATAATGCGATCACATTAGAGAGAGCTGTACTATTAGCTAGCATTCTGGCTGGCTGTGAGATTGACTGGGCTTGATGATGAAATGAGCATGATGAATTCTATATGAAGTATCGTATTAGACCATACACAACTATGTGAGGGGTTCTGGCTGGCTGTGAGATTGACTGGGCTTGCATTATGGCAGAGGAGATCCATGAGTCAGCGATCCGTACCCAGACTGCATTGCTTTTTCCCTTCCTGATACATAAATTATGTGATGCAGCCGAGGTAGATGCCATCCTCCAGCACACCTACACCTGCACCTGTACCTTCAGCTACATAGGTTGATTCTGCAGATTTTTCTCTTATGTGTGCTTTTGCTTTTCACGCATTGGTATGCAGGGTATCAAAAATAGAACTTTAGTTAAGCAGGTTAGCTGGTCAGATCAGACTATGGGTCTGTCAGACAATGCATGACTCAGAGGAGAGGGCCAAGGCATACACTCGTGAGTTGATAGATAAGAGAGTCAAAGCAATAGATACCAGAGTAGATACCTTCGAGGATCTGGTCTAGAAGAGACTCGAGGATGCCCGACCTACTGACATGATTGCTGTTATAGAGAAGTTGGCCAAGTTTAAGGCCAACTTGTCAAAAATATTAGCGGCCATAATAGCATTCCTGGAGGTGGCACCAGCAGATGAGGATGTATTTGACCTATTCGATGACTACCCATATGCCCACGAGAAGTCCCCTTGAGAGTAAGGATGTAGGGATAAGCTGAAAGAGGCCCATGATTGATGATGAGGTTGCAGCACCGAAGGAGCATATCACCGATGTGGTGGTACATGAGTCACGACTTACGACGGCTATACGAAGAGACCAGGAGCAATAGATAGCACAGGGAGCCGGAAGCTCAAGTACAGCTGCAGTCAGGACCACTGAGGAGGAGATTGGACCCTAGGAGCCCCAGGACCCCCAGGATCAGATGGATACAGGTGCTTGAGCACCATCATGTTTGATATTTTTGAACCCCGTTCTTATATGCCATTCATGGATACTATGTTCTTTGTGTTAAACAATATTTTCTTTATGTTAGTTTTTGGATACTTTTAAATATTGTGTTTTGAGTATTGTTTTTAACTATGTTTTGGATGTTTGGTTTTAACTTTTAGTTTTTGATATATATATATATATATATGGGAACTTATGTATTAGGGTGAAGTCTGAGTAACCTTAAGTCCATAACTTCCCCTATTTTTGATCCTAAGTTTTTCTTGCCGTGTTTCTTTTTCCTTTTGGATGTTTTTAATTTCTGTTGAACTGGCATGTCTACGTAGTGTGGATAATAATAGATATATAGTAGTTATTATTTTTTGGCATATACATAGTCTTTAAATGCTTTTTGAATGTTTTGAAAATTTAGCACCCTCAAAATTTTTGAGATTGTTGGTTATTTTTGCAATCATGCATGTGATTATTAGCAATGTTTGTTTTGATAAGGAGAAGGCAAGTTAATGCTGGAAGCATGACCTGTGAGTCTATACTTGATTGTTTATGCGATGCCATGTGTATGTGAGCTTATTTTGCCGCGTTTATGTATTATGTATGGACTCAAAACTTGCTTTATTACTCTAAGATTAGACTGGTGATGTGGTTGATTGGAAAATTATCTTAGACCATTTTTCTTTTAGTGAAGTCCACGCTGCCTAAATGACCTACCAAATGTGATAGTTTATACCTTGTTTCAATTGTTTGAGTTGTTCATGCACCTGTTCTTTTTTGACACCTAGCTAGCCCAACCTTGTTTTATGGAATACCTTGATATTTGCCCTGGTCTATCCTTGAGTATGTGAACCTTGATTAAGGCTAAAAGCCTATGTTGAGAGTGGTTATGAATAATGGCCCTGATTTGGGGAAAAGATATTGTGTGCTTCACCTCATGCTAAAAACTTAAGTTAAGGGTGGCCTTTATTATGGTAAAGTAATGAAAATGAGGTGGTTAGTTGGGAAAGAAAGAAAGAAAGGAAAATGTTATGTGTTGGGTGAGAAAAAGAAAAGAAAAGTTGCCTAGGATTGAAGAGGATAGCAAAAATGAGTTTAAAAATAAGACACAGTTGAAAAAGAGAAAGAAAGCACCCGGGAAAAGCTTAAAAAGGAAGAATAAAGGTAGATTTAGTGAAAATAGTTGAGTTATAGAGGTAAGACTGTTGACAAAACATGGTTCAAGGATAGCTTTTAGTCACTACTTGCCTAAAATGCCATACCAAACCCCATGAGCCTATGTTACAAGCCATTAAGTCCTAAAGTGATCCGAATCCACTTTGTCATCAGTCCAGAGTTGAGTATAAAGACAACCCTATGGTGTTAGTCATTATGCATGAATTTCATTTGTGAGAGTGAGAATGCTTGTACAATCCCTGACTTTTGAATGCATGTTGAGTGAGATAAAGAGATTTCTTTTCTATGAGGGCATTTGCACTGTATGATTAACATATGACTAGTCTAGTGATTGCGGATTGTTGATACTCCTTCGCTTGTCATAGTTGCTTTGCCGGATACATCTTTGTGTTTTAGTTTGCTTAGTAGCTTTGCAATCAGGTATTAAGAATGAGATTTGGGTACCTGAATTAGATTTGCAATTAGATTGCAAAATGCACCGCTGTTTTTGTGCCTGTTTTTTTTAACTTGGTCCAAGATTTTTAAATCTTAGGCCTAAGTGTTCCCATTCACTAAAATACCTATACTTAGCCATTTTTCACCCTTATATCATCCAAGACATTCTCTAACACTCACTCAAAAACTTAGCCAAATTTTCACTCCTAAATTCTAGTCTTAAACCCTGATTTAGAACTAAGGATTTCCTTCAAGATTTAAGTCTCCATCTCAATCTTCATCAAGAGTTTCTCCAAACCTAAGGTATGTGGGTTTCTTTCATGGGTTCCTATCATCCATGATACCCAAGCTTCCTTTTACTCTAATCTGCATGATTTAAAGTTGATTTATAATTGGGTCTATCTTATTATGAAAATCACTACACACTATGTTGAAGCTCAAGAAATTGTGACTGTTTTGCTATGTCTTGAGTTATGAAACCAAGGTCTATTGTAAGATTTGGTGAAGGTTTTGATATATATTGCTTGAGGGTGTTGCAAGGTGTTGATTGATAGTTTTATAATGAATTTTCTTGAATAATTTCACTCTTGAACTGCATGGTTTTATTATTAGCAGTACACACCCACCAAGTGTTTGATAAAATATTCGGTTACAATTTTTTGAAGAATTAAAGGCTCAATGCATGTCTTATGTTATGAATGATATTATTATGATAAATGAAGAGTATGTATATGATGTTATGATGATGATAGAAGGAAAGTATGTATATGGTATTTCTCTATATAATGTTGAATTGACCATAGCTAATTGAGGGGTATGCCTCAATCACCATAGGAGATAGGGTGTGACCATCCTCTAATTTATTAAGGGGTTTATGCCTTAGCACCATGGGAGGTAGGATGTGACCATCCTCTAACCTATCAATGGGCTTTGTACCTTGGCACCATGAGAGGTAGGGTGTGACCATCCTCAAACCTATCAAGGATTTGTACCTTGGTAACCTATTGAGGGGTTTGTACCTCAATCACCATGGGTGGTAGGATGCAATAATCTACCATCGTATGGTCCATTTTTAAAATTTCTACTATTATATATGAATCATGCCCTTACTACAAGTATCAATCATGCATATCATCTTGTTATACATTAGTTAATTGCTTAAAGTATGCATACCGAATATGTCACTTATCTTTTGTTGCATTACATCCTACATACTTAGTACATTTAAATGTACTAACGCATACTCTTGCCTACATGATATCACCATATAGGAACATGTGCCCATATTGATCATCCTCCTCCTCCATGTGCCTAGTTTAGTACTACTCAAGCTAGTTGGTGAGTCCTCTAGTTCGGGGACCTTAGTCTAAGTTTATCTTATTATGTATTGAGACATTCTTCTTTATTATTTATCTATGAGGGTGAGCCCAGTTGCTTTGTCTTGGCCTACACTCTTATCTATGAAATAGAGGTGTTGTTGGACATACTATGTATCTATGGTATAAGCTTTAACATCTATCAACTCTTGTTGTTCATAATATGGGAGTGTTCCCTTAGCCCCGGTTGTCCCAATTTGTTATTTCTTATTGTATTCTTATTGCTTCCATGACCAAGAATATGTAATGATATACTTCAGCTTTATTTAGGGTTCCTTCGGGTTCTCCATTGGCCAGTCACGACTAGGCCCTAGGCTTGAGTCATAGTAAATGTGGTATCAGAGCACTTGGTTGTTAGATCCTCGGAGTCCAACAAATCGCGTTGATTAGAGCCTTATTCATGGTTGTGTTGTGCACCACAACTATGACTAGGAGGCTATAAGATGTTCTAGAAAATGTTTCCCTTCTTCATGTTCTAAGTCATGCTATAGAGTTGCCGTAACGCTTGTTCTTTGCTCTGCTAGATTATGCCTAATACGAGGGGAAGATGAGTTTGCATGCCCGAGGAGCAACTGGCTAATGGGGAGCTTAGGGATGCTCTTATCTTGCTTGCACAAGTGGTGGCTAATCAAGCCAATTAAGGGGCCCAAGCCCCTCATGCTCCTACATCGGTCTCTTGGGTAAGGGACTTTATGATGATGAGTCCTCGGGTGTTCCATGGGTCAAAGGTGGGTGAGGTTCCTTAAGATTTCATTGATGAGGTTTATAGGATTTTCTCTATCATTGTTGTTGGGTCGGATGATAAGGTGGAGTTTGTGGCGTACCAACTCTAAGGGGTAGCTCAAATATGGTATGACCAATGGAAGGAGGAAGAAGGGAGTTGGTTATGTGGTGTTTTGGGAGGAGTTCAAGGTGGCCTTCCTTAATTGGTTCTTCCCCCTTGAACTTAGGGAAGCTAAGTTTGTGGAATTTATGAATTTGAGACAAGGGTCCTTGAGTGTGAGGGAGTATTCCCTCAAGTTCAACCAACTTTCAAAGTATGCTCCTTATTTGGTGGCCGACTCCTAGATCTAGGATGAATAAGTTTGTGATGGGTGTCTCTGACTTGGTTAGTCAAGGAGTGCCAGTCTGCCTTTTTGATTAGTGACATGGACTTGTCTTGTTTGATGACTTATGTTGAGCAAATGGAGGAGGAGAAATTGAGGAAGATGAGGGGTCATGAGGCTAAGAGGGCCTGTTTTGGTGGTAAGTTCCAAAGGGGTGAGCTAGTCTCGCCATGGCTAAGGGTCTTCTCATGGTTCTAATGTGGGCTTTGCTAATGATTTCCTAGGGACCTCAAGGTGTTGGTGTTGTGGTTCCTATTGTTGTGTGTCCTAGGTGTGGTAAGGGTTATAGTGGCCCATGCTTGAGGGATATTAATGCTTGTTTTATTTGTGGGGAGGTGGGTCACAAAAAGTTTGACTGCCCTTGGTATCACAATAATGATAAGGAGGTTCGTCCTCAGGGTGCTAATGTGGTTCCTTTGGGGAGAGGTGGCCGACAAGATGGTTCCCTAAGGCACAATCTATTTTATTCTTTGCATGGGAGGCAAGTGGTTGATGAGGTCCCCTATGTTGTTACTGGTATGTTTAAAATTTTTGACTTTGATGTGTATGTATTGGTTGATCTTGGTGCCACTCTTTCTTTTGTTAGTTTCTTTGTTGCCCAAAGAGTTCCATGTTGACCCCGAGTTGTTGCATGAGTCATATGAGGTTTCTACTGCTATTGGTGTGTCTATTGTTGCTAGTAAAGTTTCTAGAAGTTTTCCTATTTGCATTTTGCATAATATTTTGCGTTGTGATCTTGTTGAGTTAGACAAGGTTGATTTTGATATTATTCTTGGGATGGATTGGTTGCATGCTTATTATGCTTCTATTGATTGTAGAACTCGTAGGGTCAAATTCTAATTTCCAAATGAACCCGTCCTTGAGTGGGAGGGTCAAGATGTTTTGGTCAAGGGTAGATTCATTTCTTGTATTAAAGCCCGTAAGTTGATCTCTAAGGGGTGTCTTTACCATCTTGTGAGGGTTAGGGATGTGGAGTCTAAAGTCCTTCTCCTAGAGTCGGTTTTGATTGTAAATGAGTTTCTTGATGTCTTCCCAAATGACCTTCCCGGTGTTCCTTCCTAAAGGGAAATAGACTTTGGCATAGACCTCCTCCCCGATACTCTTGCCATTTCTAATCCCCCTTACCGTATAGGCCCTGCAGAGTTGAAGGAGTTGAGTGAGTAATTGAGGGACTTATTGGAGAAGGGGTTTATTAGGCCTAGCCAATCATCTTGGGGTGCACTCGATGTTGTTTGTGAAAAAGAAGGAGAGTCTCTTAGGATATGTATTGACTATTGGCAACTCAATAGGGTCACCGTCAAGAATAGGTATCCTCTTTTAAGGTTTGATGATTTGTTTGACCAATTGTAAGGGGCTAGCCATTTCTCTAAAAGATTGATTTTCGGTCTGGGTATCATCAAGTGAAGAGTGAGGGAGTGTGATATTCCCAAGATGGCCTTCTGAACTAGGTATTGGCATCTATGAGTTTGTTGTGATGTCTTTTGGGTTGATCAGTGCACCAGCCATTTTTATGGACCTTATGAGTAAGGGTTTTTAAACCCTACCTTGATTCCTTTGTTGTGGTCTTCATTGATGATATTTTGATCTATTCTCATGGTGAGGAGGAGCATAGGGCTCATTTGAGGGTTGTGTTGCAAAGATTGAGGGGGGAGAGATTGTATGCTAAATATGAAAAGTGTGAATTTTGGTTGAGGGAGGTTGTCTTTCTAGGTCATGTGGTGTCGGGGTATGGTTTTAAGGTGGATCCTGAGAAGATTGATGTGATTAGAAATTGGCCTAGACCATTGACCCTGTCGAATATTAGGAGTTTCTTGGGCTTAGTGGTCTATTATTGGTGGTTTGTGAATGGTTTCTCTTCTATTGCTTCGCCTATGACAAAATTGAGTTAAAGGAAGGTTAAGTTTGTGTGGTTCAATGAATGTGAGAGGAGTTTCCAGACCTTGAAAGATAAGCTTGTGTCCGCTCCTATATTGTCACTACCTTATGGTGTTGAGGGTTTTGTTGTTTATTGTGATGCTTTTCGGGTTGGTTTGGGTTGTGTGTTGATGCAAAATGGTAAGGTGATAGGCTCTGCTTCTAGGTAGCTCAAAGTGCATGAGAGGAACTATCCTATTCATGGTCTTGAGTTGGCCTCTATTGTTTTTGTTTTGATGATTTTGTGATCATTATTTGTATGGGGTGCATGTTGATGTGTTCACTGATCATAAGAGCCTCCAATATGTCTTTACTCAAAAGGATCTCAATTTGAGGCAAAGGAGGTTGTTAGAACTTCTTAAGGATTATGATATGAGTGTGTATTATCATCTGGGTAAGGCAAATATGGTGGCGTATGCCTTGAGTAGGGTGTTCATGGGTAGCTTAGCTCATGTTGATGGTGGTGATAAGGAGATGGCTATGGAAGTGCATCGGTTGGCTAAATTGTGGGTTAGGTTGGAGGAGGTTGGTAATGGTGATGTTGTTATTGTGGATGGTTCTAAGTCTTCCTTGGTTGATGAGGTGATGTCAAAACAAGATCTTGATCTCTCCTTGTTAGAATTGACAGCCTTGGTGATAGAGGGCACGGTAGAGGTTTTCTCCCAAGGGAGAGATGGTACCCTTAGGTACCAAGGTAGGTTGTGTGTACCATGGGTTGATGGCTTGATAGAAAAGATCGTTGATGAGGTCCATAACTCTTCTTATTCTATCCACCCCGGTTCCACCAAAATGTATAGAGATCTGAGAGAGGTGTATTAGTGGAGAGGCATGAAAAGGGACATTACCAAAAAACAATTCGGTTGTCATAGTTGTCAACAAGTTAAAGTCGAGCATCAAAGTCCGGGTGGCCTAACCTAAGACATAGAGATTCCTACTTGAAAGTGGGAGGTGATGGTTGGGTTGCCCAAGACTAGAAAAAATTTTGATTCCATTTAGGTTATGGTTGATAGAATGACAAAATCGGCTCACTTCCTACCGGTTAAGACCACATATGGAGCTGAAATTTATGCAAGGTTATACATCCATGACTTGGTGAGATTGCATGGGATTCCTCTGTCCATCATATCGGATCGTGGTATATTGCCTTGTGATCTTGTTGAGTTAGA
>DF358947.1:16454-49228 GCA_000787875.1 Solanum virginianum | reverse complement strand
GTATAGCTCTCTTCTGATCGAAAGTAGTATTTTCAGGATAAGGTTTGGTCTCTAAATACTTTTCTATATCAAAATACCAAGGCTTTCTTTCTAGTTCTGTCTCAATATGCAAATAATGGGTCGGTTGCTCTCTCAAGTCTATCTCTAAAGGAATAATATACGTCATGTCTGGATGTTGAATCATCAGGAAATGATGGCGATGGTATCGGCACAAACTCATTCTGTATCCTTGGTATGTGCTTGAACTCGATCTTTTAAAATCTTTTATACAACCTCTGTACCAGGTGCATATTTGGTACGATCTTCGGATTCTTCACAGCCCATTCTCCCTAAACCTGATGAATTAGCAAATCTGAGTCTTCAATGACCAACAACTCTTGGACATTCATGTCTATGGCCATCCTCAAGCCTAAAATGCAAGCTTCATACTCAACCATGTTGTTAGCATAATAAAATTGAAGTCTCGTAGCCATTGGGTGATATTGCCTGGATTCTGATACTAAGACTGCTCTAATCCTGTTACCTTGGCAGTTCACGGCTCCATCAAAGAACATTCGCCAACCAGGGTATGCCTCGAAGATGTTTTCTCCTGCAAATGATATCTCTTTATCGAGGAAGTAGGTTTTAAGTGGTTCATAACCATTGTCAATGGGATTTTCTGCAAGATGATCAGCTAAAGCCTGTCCTTTGATTGCTTTCTGAGTTACATACATGATGCCGAACTCACTCAACAACATTTGCCACTTGGCTAGTCTTCTTGTCGGTATCATTTTTTTGAAAGATATATCTCAATGGATCCATCATCGAAATGAGGTATATAGTATAGGAAGACAAATAGTGCCTCAACTTTTGAGCAACCCAAGTCAAAGCACAACAAGTCTTCTCCAAATAAGTATATTTAGCTTCATACGACGTGAACTTCTAACTCAAATAGTAGATTGCCCGTTCCTTCTTCCTGGTTTCATCATGCTAGCCCATCACACATCCGAATGCATTATCAAAGATCGATAAATACAATAATAAGGGACATCCCTCTCATGGAGGTACCAACACTGGTGGATTAGACAAATAGCTTTTGATAGTATCAAAAGCAGTCTAGTATTCTTCATTCCAGTTTGTCAATGCATCCTTTTTCAACATCCTGAAGATAGGTTCATAAATCAATATAGATTGGTCTATTAACCGACTAATGTAATTCAGTCTCCCCAAGAAACTCATGACTTCTTTCTTTAAATTTGGAGGAGGCAAATCCTGAATTGCTTTGATCTTTGAAGGGTCGAGCTCTATACCTGTTCGACTAACTATGAATCCCAGCAACTTACCGGCAGGCACTCCAAAAGCACATTCGGCAGGATTCAACTTCAGGTTGTACCGACGTAGGCGGTCAAAAAATTTCTTCTAATGAATCAGGTGATCCAAACTCTCGCGAGACTTGATGATAACATCATCCAAATATAACTCAATCTCTTTGTGAATCATGTCATGGAAAAGAGTTGTTATAACTCTCATATAAGTAGCTCCTGTATTTTTGAGGCCAAACAGCATCACTCGATAATGGTACATACCCTAGGGTGTGATAAAAACTGTCTTTTTTGCATTTTCTTCATCCATTAAAATTTGGTGTATCCTGCAAAGCAATCCACGAATGATTGCATCTCATGCTTGGCGCAATTGTCAATGAAAATATGAATGTTTGGTAATGGAAAATCATCCTTGGGGCTGGCTTTGTTGAGATCTCTGTAATCAACATAGATCTTGATCTTTCCATCCTTCTTGGGTACTGGAACAATATTGGCCAACCAAGTGGGGTATTGCATCACTTCAACCACCTTGGATTGTATCTTTTGGTTACCTCTTCCTTGATTTTCAGACTCAGATTGGGCTTAAACTTTTGAGTCTTTTATTTCACTTGACTGAATTCTACGTTGATTGATAACTTGTGAGAGGTAATATTGGTACTCAGACCTGGCATATTCTCATAGGACCAAGCAAACACGTCCATGTATTCTTTGAGTAAGCTAGTGAGTTCTCCCTTCTGAGCATCCTTTAAATGGACACTGATTCTGGTTTTCTTGATATATTCTTCATCTCCCAGATTCACTCTCTCAGTCTTATCTAGATTGGGCTTATCTCGATTCTTAAATTTTTTCAATTTCTAGGCAAGATGTTCGGGTACTATGGTTCTTTCATCGTATTCCTCAAGCTCATTGTAATCTGCCTCATTTTGTTCATTCAACTTTTAACATAACATCTGGTAGGTTTAAAGTTATTTAAACAAAAATCATGAACAAACATAGTTAGATAAGATGTAATTGAATTGATAAAATAAGTAGTAAGTGCAATTTGAAATAAATGGAGGCTTTTATTTAAAAGAAAGTGCAAACTTTGGCTATGACCATGGGTCAATCTGCCTTTAGAGATATTACGAGAGAAATTAAAACAAAATCATACAGGAGTGAAATAGCAAGGTAAAAGATGGGTCACGGGCCTCAGCCGGCCTGCCACCTATTTTTAAAAATGAGTAATTTAGCAATTCTTCATCTACCACGACAAGTAGGGGATCAGCAACGAAGTGGATGTCCCTCTCAATTCTTGGTCATTCGATTATGCACCTCGGACACCTGATTTTTGGGTTGTTTCATCATCATCAGTTGCATCAATTTCTTCAAACAGGCCCCAAATCCCTCCCCCAAGACCATCGTCACCTATGCATTCTCGTGTTAGAAATGACTGATATAGGTGCGGTATTGGACGGGCAAAAGCTCGATCATCCTTCTGATTTTGTATCTCCCACCCATCTTTCTCTAAGATAGGGTATCCTAGGTCGAATCTTAACTGCTTTGCTGGCAATGAAATAGGCTCGGTAATACCCTACAAGTGCTTCCCTAGCCCAAAACCAGGTTCAAACCCATTCCTCAACATCACTGTGGCTAGCATCTTATAAACAACAGGCATAGGAGGTCTCGGCATCCAGTCATCTTCGGTAGTATTCACTATTTTAACTGTGTAGAAATCTAATCCTTTAGTGACCTTATCGATGATGGGTGCATACACATTCGAATGGCTTCCCTCACCATAAATAACCACTTCACGTTCATTCCAAATGAACTTTATCATTTGGTGAAGGGTGGAAGGCACAGCTCCCACGATATGGATCTAAGGTCTTCCTAACAATATGTTATAACTGGTAGCTATGTCCATCACTTGAAGTTTGACAACAAACTTAGTGGGTCCCATGCAAATTATTGGATTCACTGCTACTAGTGTATCTCTTCGGTCACCGTCAAACGCTATCACATTAACTCTGCTCTGCTAGATTTTCTCCACATCATAGTTTAATTGCTTGAGAGTAGGTAGAGGGCAAATATTTAGTCCAGATCTGTCATCGATCAGGACACAATTTAGAATCATATCTCGACAATTGATTATAACATAAAATGCCTTATTATGCATTGCCCTTTCGAATGGTAGCTCTTCAATGCAAAAACTGATGCGATGACCCTGGGTAAATCGGTCTATCATAGCTGCCAGATTATCGCTGTCTGTTTCTACAGGCACATAAGTGTCCTCCAATGCTCTCATTAATGCCTGTCTATGACATTGTAAATTCATTAGCAGTGACCATATAGAAATCTAGGCAAGTATCTTCTCCAAGTGTTTCACGATAGAGTACTCTTGAGGCCGCATTCTTCTCCAAAGTTCTTCTGCCTCAGCTTCACTTATCGGCATTTGAACTGTTCTGCCTACTCTCTGAATTGATTTCCCTGTATCGATAATATCGATCTCATCCTTCTTGTTAGGAATTCCTTTTGGTGTCGTAACAATCACCTCACAAGGTATCAAAATCTCCATCTTCGGGTTCTCAGTAATACTTAGAGATGCCGCACTCTTTTCTAAACTTATAGTGCCATCTGGCACTATCTTTTTAGTTGTACACCAATCTTCTTCTCTCTCAATCATACTTGTAATGTTCCCTCCATGATCAGGTAAAGTTGTTGACATTGGGAACGATAGTTCGAAAAATGACCATGTCATGATCAATTAAGTCCTAGATGTTATGTTTCAGATTTATGCAATCTTCAGTATCATGTCCAACACTGTTAGAGTGGTAAGCACAAGTTTGATCGCCTCTGACAAAATGAGAATTAGCATCCATGGCTTCGGGAGGGCGGGCTGGATCAGCCCTGCAGCTAACAATCTTTTAAATTGCTTTGTTCAACTTTCGGCAAGCGGAGTGAACACCCTAGGGGTTTTTTTTATCTGTATTTGGATGAGGAGAGTTATAGTTATTTTGTGGGAATGGAGACACTAGATGGTAATTAAATAATTTCGATGGGGGGGAGGGGGGAGGAATTTGATGGTGGGGTTCGGGGATTTGGGATTGGGTAATTGGTAGAGGGAGTCTGATAAGTTGGTTGGATATGAGAGCAACTTAGTAGTGGAGATTGGTAGTTCGGGATGATGTTTGGATATTGTGGGGAGTGATAATGGGGAGGAAGGGTTTGTTAGTTTGCAGGTGGAGTGTGATATCCTGGTTGAGCATGAAAGATGTGGAATGAACTTGGGGTAGGTTGAAAATGGATTTGAGGGGGGTGTGGACTTTCTGGGATGGCTACTAGGGGTTCTCCTTTTGTCTTGTACGCTAGAGATAGTTGACACATCTTCTTTCTTTTTCCTCAATATCCTAGACGATCTGGATGAATTTGATGTACGGGTGATCTTATCCGTTTTGAGTCCATTTTCAATATTCTATCCAATCTTAACTATATCTGTGAATTTTTCTCCAACGAGCAACATCATTCTTTCATAAAACTCCAGCTCTTGGAAACGCACGAACACTTCGATAATCTCTTTTTCAGATAAGGGAGGACGCAGTCTGGCGGTGTTCTTTCTCCATTTATAGGTGTATTCCCGATAATTCTCGGTTGACTTCTGTCTAATCTTCTCTAATGAATAGCGGTCTGGCACAATTTCGACATTATAAGCAAAACTTTCAATAAAATCTTTGGCCATAGCACTCCAACTGGCCTATTGGTTTATTTCTTGGGAGGTAAACCATTTTAGGGCCTCTCCGCTTAGACTTCGACTGAAAAGCCGTATCAACAATGCTTCATTTTTCCTGACGCCCATCAGCTGATCACAATATGCTCTCAGATGGGCCAGAGGATTTCCACTTCCGTCGAAAGTGTCAAACTTTTGTATTTTGAACCCTTCTGGAAGGTTCAGATTCGGGTGAATGCATAAATCCTCATAATCCAGCTCCGTAATATCAGGTGCATAGTGGAATTGCTTCATAGCTTTTGCAATTTCTTCTCTTATATCCAACTTGGCCATCTCCTCCTTGGCCTTCCGTTCTTTCTCCTTCTCCTCATAATGGTCAACCTCGAAGTAAGTAACATGAGAAATTTGTAGATTGGTAAGGATTGGGATATGGATGGGGATTTTAGGAGGCATAATTTAGGTGGCAGGTGGGTTGTATTGGTCCAGAGCTTGCCTTTCAGGGGGGATTATCTGGGGGTGGGTAGTGTGGGCAATTTGAGAGGAACTGTAGGCTTGGGCAATATTTTGGTTTTGGAAAGGGGGGGTGGTGCTTGGGAAAAAATATTAGAATGTCCTACATCGGGGCTAGTTAAGTCGATGATGGGAGAAGCTTGAATAGGGGTAATTGGTGAATTTATTGAGATAGGGATAGGTTGACGAGATAGATTAGGAGAAGGAAAATGAAATGGAGGCCTCCCGTCGTCTCGACCGGGAAGATAAGTAGTGATACCCAAATTTGCTAACTCTTGAGTCTTTTTTGTTTGCATTTTCATGTCAATAATCTGTCGTATCAATTGTGCAATCAATTTGTTCTATTGTACGATAATGGGATCTGGCACAGTGATCTCCATCATGCTTGCATCATCATTATTGTCTGTCATTTTTGCTTTCCACTGGACTTGGTCAGGAGAGGGATCTTTGCGGTCTTTTGATCTAGTGAAATAAGAATGATTGGCCAGCTTTATCAACGTAGATCAATTCTAAATTACCTGTAAGAAAAATTACTCAAGAGTAAGCATGTTAGTTCCCTTAGATTAATAAGTAGTGTAAGATAGCACACATAAATCAATAAGCACACAATTGTTGTTTTATTCGAGAATAAACTAGACTACGGATACGCGAGATATGGTAAATAGGTAAGATTTTGCCTATATGATTTTAGAAATAGTGGATCAGATAGATAGATTCGCGCCAGTCAGATCTTCTTATATTGTTGATGATGTAAATAGAGGAAAAATAAGCTTTTTGGAATGATAGGGGGCGGGCCTAAAAGGCTACCTACATATCTCACAAATGAGAAATCAGGCCCTATGTGGTTCGAGAATATACGGAATATCTTGGGTTCAAATAGACTTCATTACACGAAAAATGAAAAATACGGGATAGAAATATTGCTAAGGAACATAAAATGTCTCTATTGAGACTTCTTCTGCTGATTTGTTGATTTCCTTCTTCATACGTGTTTCTGCTGACTTGTTGATTTCCTTCTTCATACTTGATTTGAGTCACTCTTTTGGCGGGATGTCAACCTTAGCTCCCTTGGTCTCTTTGCTCGGTCCTAGGAGGGCATAATGGGGATTCTTTTGCTTTAGCCTGGTTATTTTCTTCATGGTGGCCTCGAGCTCCGCCTCCACTTCCGTGTTTCGAGCTATTATGTTTCTAAGATATTCCTCCAGAGTAGATGAATGTTCTTTGAGTATTTGACTTGCCTTACTCAGGCTTGGTCTTTTATCCTCGGTATTTTTTATTTCTTCATTAGTTTTAGGTATTTTAGCAAGCATCGTCTTGGTAGCCTGATTCATTTCTCCATCTTTCGGGACCTCTTGGGTGACCTTGCCTAGCATCCTTGTCAATATGCCTTTATTACTCTTAGTATTTTGGGTTTTTTCTATCCTGATTGCGAATCCAACTTTTCCTGCGATGGAAGAATGAAAGTGTGAAAGTGGATTAAGGAATTCGGACTTTGCTGAGAAACTTAAGACTCAAAGAATCATTTGGTTGCATATTTGATAGTGATTGGGATTTATGCCTCGGTGGCTCTAGAAAACTTTCAAAAGGAGTTGGCTAGAATTTTACCCAAATTAAACAATATAATCATACAAACAGTTATAGCAAATATCATAGAAATAGTTATTGCGTGTCCTAAATGCAGGTGGCTCTTTTATGCCAGGGGTAGGCCAATCGAATTGAAGGATGTATATTAATTTAAAGGCAATCCATTATCCCCAAAGTAGTTTCATTTGCAAAATAAAATGCTTACAAGATATATTGAAAAAATACATCAAAAGTGCTTACAAAACATAAAGATACATCCCCAAACTTTAAAAAGAGGACAGTATAGAAATAAAAGTAATCTTACGGAGGGGTCAACAAAAGACTTCAGACTGTTTCGGCTCTCTTGCTGACCCTTGCCTTTTTAGCTGTTTTGACTTCCTGCCACATGAAGTATTTGTCTTTCCATAAATAGTCTCTTGCCAACTGAGCCCCATCTTCGTGACTGGCTTCCCCTATAGTCTGAATTTATTGCTCCATGCGATCATCCAGCTCAATTATGCATTGTCTCTCTCTATTGAGCTCCTGCCTTAGCTGCTCTATGACCTTAGCATCCTCCAAGTGTCGATGTTGATCGGCCAGATGATTTTCTTGATACTTCTCTTGGAGTCGATGAAGTAAGACTTGACTTTCGGCTTCAACATTCTTGTTGTAACAGGGTACATTCGGGCCAGGGTTGATTGTTCTAGCAAGATTCTTCTTCAACCAATCCTTATATGCACCACTATACTCGGCATTAAACCTGTTAGGAACCTTATCTCCTGCCACACTCTGATTTTTCCATTCTCGAATCATTGTCCTATTGAAGGATACCTGACCATCTTTGTGGTCTATTGCAAATTTCCTCATATCTTCTGTCTAAGGAACGACTTGCTTACAACCTAATTGCCTGAGAACTCGATCGGGAGCATATGGTCGGGTGCCCCTAAGTCCAGCAAATACCAAGAAAGGAAGTTCCTTACTCCGAATTACAGTGTCACTTATGATAACATTATCAACGGACCACTGTACATCTTCATCTCGCAATCCACTCAATATTGGCATCCAGATTATTGTCCATTCCCTGCTTTGAAGTGATTGAGGTGTAACCGCCAACTATGAGAAGCAAATTGATCATTTTGACATTTTGGATCCGGTTCAGTGGGGTTGTGGGCTTTGAGTAAGTGCTTCATAATTGACCACTAAAGTATTAGGTTGCAACCTCGAAAGAATCAACTCCCATTCTGATATTTATCCAAAGCCCTGTAAATATCAGCAAGGATCATAGGTGTTAAGGTGTAATACTTAGTCGACATTCCATATTTAACCCCGTTGAAGATGACATAAGTAACCATTATCATGCTCGGATGGATGGCGTGCCCTAGATTTTGGGGAAAAACCATGGTCCCCAACAAGCATGCCATGAAAACAAAAGGTTGCTTCTCTTCTTAAGCCTGTTCGGAAGTAAATTCCCCTTTAAACTTTACGTAGCCATTAGCGCATCCGAATCGGTAGTATAACTTTCGGAGTGGGATGTTCGATCCTTTGAGCCGACTTATCCATTCGACATCGACTGATGAGAGTGCTTCCTTAATCTCCTTTACAACTTTCAAAGTGTGATGTTCAGTCCTTTAAGCCGACTTATCAATTCGACATTAACTGATGAGTGTGCTTTCTTAATCTCCTTTGGACCCCACACCTTGGGAATTAGAATGTCATCATTCAGCTTAGACTTTCTCTTGTTGCACATGCCTACACTTTTGTAACTCGCCAATACTTCCTCTAGAGTAGGAGTTATTCAATGTCTCCAAAACAGAATACCATACAATCACTATCCCAAAACTTGATCATTGCTCCAACTAAATCTGGCCAAGCCTCTTGATAATGAGTTGTTTAAATTACTACACATTCTTCAATTAAAACACATAAGTATGATCGTCTTGTTGGTCGTGGGCCAAATAGACTCAGGGTGGCTATAATGGGCTCGATACCCCTTGGATATTGGGTCGACTAGGCAAATGATCCTAAAAAGGATTTTGGGTTCCGCTCTATCCTAGGTGTCTAAGAGTGGGTTTCGAATGGACCGGGAACCCAGGCGGACAACCTGAGCTAGAAATCATAACAACCATTGGACGCGTTACGAACCAATAAATTGCCACTTATTCCGATAAGGGTTAAGTATTTAGAAATCCGACTGCGGGTTCGTAAAACCATCCTCTCAAATACAAAGATATAATAGAAAGTGCTATGACATGCAAATGGCAGTCGATATCAAAATTTAAACAAATAAAATAAATAAGTAAATAAATAAAAGGCAATTATTAATTATTACAACCCAAATAAATAGTTAGTTAAACAAATCTTAATCTAATGGTTAGAACTTAATTATATCCCCAGCAGAGATGCCATTTCTGTTAATTCGAAAAAGTGACTTTAATTTTGAAAATCTGATTTAATACTTATTAATTTAAGTATAAACCAAATTCTCGAAATTTGAAAGAGTTGTCATCTAAATTTAAGGATAATAAGGAAACCAAGATTAAATTTTAAAATCTAACAGAAAAGTTTTAAATATCCGAGAAATGGGTAAGGGTTCAATTTTCATTTTGAGAAGAAATTAATCACTCAAAATGACCGCTAACTTGCGGTTGACCGATGGTTAGAAAGTTGACTAATTTTAAGGATTTGACTTTGAAAAAGGTTGACTAGTTTGAAAACAAATTGACAAATTTTGAAAGAATTGACTAAATTTGAAAAAATTGCCTAAATTTGAAAATTTTTAACTAAATTTGAAAGAATTGACTAACTTTGCAGAATTGACTAACTTTGCAAAATTGACTAAGTCTGCAAAAGTTGACTAAGTCCAAAAATCTGACTAAGTCTTAAAAAGTTGACTAAACTTGAAAACTTGACTAAATTCTTTTTAAAAAAAATTGACTAAATTTGCTAACTTGACGAAGTTTTAAAGGGTAGACTAAGCTGAAGAAAAGGTTGAGTAAATGTGACAAATTGACTAAATTTGTCAAAGTTGACTAAGTTTGAAATCAGACCAATTTTCAAGAGTTTTGTCAAAATAAAGTATAGGCAAAATTTTAACACTAAGACAATCAAAAAAATGAAAATCAACAAAAATGGAGACATGTTGAGGGAAATTAATTAGATTAAATAGATAATAATAATACAAATAATTATGAGAGTTAGTAAACAAAATAACAAGTATCATAAATAAAATAATAAAACAAGGAAAGATAGAAGGGATGAAAATTGGGCTTGGCAGGCCCAAATTCAAATCTGTCCCAATTTCTAAGATGTATTGGGCCTACCCAACCCGTGCTGCTGCTCCTGCTAAATGGGCCTGTGGCCCATATCTTGTGATATACACTTAGTGTATATTTTCTGTATATCGGTGTATATTCACTAATTTTAGCTTCCAAAACCTGCTCAGTTACTTATCCTACGAGTTGGTCTGTCTTAAAGAGGAAATTGGGCCTTCATGGTCCAACAAAGTGTAAATGATAAAGAAGGATCCCATTTAGGACTCCAAAATGATTCACATGAAACAAAACAAGGAAATACGTAACTAATAATTCTATACGCTTAATGAATAGTATATAAATATAGATACGTAGATGGGTTGCTGTTGGCACCCTTAGCAAATGACAGATAACACCTTAGTTTCGAAAAAATAATGAAGGGAAGCCATATACCATAGGATGCCAACAATATCTTCTCTACAGTAGCTACATTACGACAAGCTGGGATAAAACACTCACGAAGCTATATTTTCCCTTCACAGTAACTCAAAATAAACATGCAAATGAGCTCAACGAAACTTAATAGTTTCATAACAGAGCACTTAGTTACAGTAGGTAATTTCAAATAATCTTAAGAAATTTCAAAACAAACTTTTCAAACAAAAACCTACTCCTTCTTTTAGCATAATTAACTGGAAGCAGGGATGTTCCAGACTTAGATTCGAATGAACAAACAATGATGACACTTCAAAGAAGATCAATATATCACAACAAATTGGAGGACATATCAGATGGTTAAAATAGAACATGATGGATAAAATGACCGTATTTAGGGCAGGGAATAAAATACAGTCTGTGTCTTTAACAATAATGACCTCCCAACAACAAATTTGAACCAAATAGCACTTATCACAAGGTATTTAAGTCATCTCAGCAATCAGATGCATGAATACAAGCTAAAACACTGATTATTTTCTCATATGGTAGGGGAATATCAAGCTATATGTCGCATGTTACAAGTAGAGCTTCAATTGACCACCAGGGGAACTAAATGGGATACAAGCAGAGATAAGTTCAGCTAGAACCATATGAAAAGTCAGTGCCCACATTCTCATCCAACCAAATAACACTTTCGCTGTGATAAAACAATAATCAGGATTAAGAAAATAAACGGCTACAGTCAGTGCCCATATTCACATCCAACCAAACAGCACTTTCGCAGTGACAGAACAATAATCAGGGACAAAACGACCTTAGTCATATTAGCTCGTGACCCAAAACCTCAAATTATAACAACTAAACAATAATGACACAGGAGAGAAAATGAGTCCAGCGCCATTATATGGCTGAAAGATTAGAGAGATCTTACAAGGCTGGAACTTTATGCCGCACCATACGCAAGGTTAACATGTCGACACACATCGTGACTCAAAGTTTAAGTGATACAAGACCACAACTCGAGCCTCAAAACTAGAACAAGTGAAGGTAGAACCAAAATGACAAAACAAACGAGGAAGACTCAATTTTCATGGGATTAAAACAAGAACAGGCAAACCAGACATACTTGTAACTTAAAATCTAGACTCAATCTCGAATAAACTTCATCTATTAATCAGATTAACAATATTATAGTAGGATCATGACATGTTTTGAATAAAGCAGTGAACAAAGATGTCGACAACATTCTTAACAATGCACGAACAAAATGCTGATAACATTTAACCCAAACACAATCACCTTAGAATGTATCGACTTGAACATTACTATTCACGACCGCAAGCAACTAGAACCATTTGCACATCATTTACAGAGAAGAGTAGAAACTCAAACGAGGATATCACTTGTATCAGAGCAGCGAAGCTGTGATGACGAACCTTTGGATGAACTCTTCACCACAGCAAGATCTCTACGCGAATTTCTTGAATCCAAAACTCAGATGTTCCAATTTCGAACACTTTGGGGATCGACAAACTTTCTTTTTAAAAAAAATGAGGCCGTGAAATCAGATCCTTTCTTGGGTTTGAATGTTTCTTTTGAAGTAGAAGTCGATTGTGGTTTTTTAGCATTTTCCAATTATCAATGTTTGCCTTCAAATTGGGAATATATATATATATATATGGATTTCTAGGGTTCGAAAATAGGATAGAAATTAGGGGTATTTTCAGTTTAATTCCTAAATTCTTTCCTCTTTTTGAATCCAACAAATTCCAAAAAGAAATCTTCAAGCCATTTGGAATGAGGGGAGGTGGACGGCTCGATTTTGAGCAAGGACGAAGGAGAGGGGAGATGGTGACACGTATGTACGGAGTTTTTTAGAGGAACGTTGAGGGAGATTTTTTTGATTTGGCATTTTCTGTTAGTTTGGAAGAAGAAGAAGGTCGGGGAGAGGGGAACGTACGCGTGAGAGAAGAGGAAAGAATTGAAGAAGAAAGATAAATAAGGGATTGGGGGCGTGTGGCCCCCATGCGTGGGTGTATATGTAATGTATGTATATGTTGGCTGATGTAAATGGGATTTGGGCCGGGTAAGGAATTAAAATTTGGCTGGGCATGGGATTATTGGGCTGGGGATGGGTATTGGGTTTAAACAAAATTGAAAATGAATGGGTATAAAGTATAGGGGGATTCAATTTAAAATCTGGCCAATTGATTGCAATCTTGGCCAACTAAATTTGATTGACTATAAAATGTAATCAAATTGAATTTGATTGGCTAATTTGACTACACGACAAATTATATAAATTAATTAAAGAGCTTTTAATATTATCAACCTGAAATGTTTAAGAATAATAACTCCTAAAAATGAAATTTATTTAAGAGAAAATATTTTTGCATTTTTGAAAGCTAATTATTTTAAATTGTTAAAATTAAAAGCTCGATGATTAATTTATATCGTGGAGGGTAAAATTGGATGTCAACTGTTGTTAATAAGAATATTGTTATTGAAATGTACATTAATAAAGTAACAAGGGTAAGGGTTAGATGTACAGTTGGTTGTTCTTAGCTGCTATATGCTAGCTTTGATTCCAGGAGTAATAATATTGTTGTGAAAATATACAATTCAGTTCACAAATGTAACCCTACTAATAGGAACAAGCTTTGTAATAGCAAGTTCTTATCCAGTTACTATTATGAGAAGATAAAAGAACAACCAACATTAGAATTTTTGAGTTTCAGGAGCTCATTAAGACAGAATTAGATTTATAAGTTAGAAGAACAGTGTGTAGGAGAGCAAGAAATAAGGTATTGCAAAAGTTGATGGGTGACTATAATCTTGAGTTTGGGAGGATCTTAGACTATAGAGATGAGTTGTTAAGAACTAATCCAGGTAGTACATATGTAGTCAAGCTTCATGACGAAATATTTGAGGGTGGTAAAAAAATATTTCAAGGCTTCTACATATGTTTTGATGCAATGAAGAAGTCTTACTCGGCTGGTTGTAGAAAGTGCATTGGTTTGAATGGTTATTTTTTAAAGGAAGTATCTAAAGGTCAGTTATTGGTTGCTGTTTGTAAGGATGGTAACAACCAAATGTTGCCACTAGCTTGGGCAGTGGTGGAGGTTGAAAATCAACACACTTAGAGTTGGTTTGTCAGGCTTGTGAAGGAAGATCTTCAGCTGGGAGATGGAACTGACATGACTATCATAACAAATATGTAAAAGGTTAGTTTTATAACTCTGTTATGTTACTGTTTATGTTATGACTATTTCTATTATTTTCTGATTCAGTTACTGTTATTTTGTTAGTTTATGACTCTTGTGAATCTTTCTGATTCTGTTAATGTTAGTATATGATAGTTATTGTTAGTTTATACTATTACTGATAGATTATGTCACTGTTAGTTTAGATTATGTTATGTTACTGTTTGGTTGTTAGTTTATGATTTACGAATATTTCTGATTATGTTACTGTTAGTTTCTAATTCTATTAATATTAGTATATGATTGTTACTGTTAATTTATGACTATTACTGATAGATTATGTTACTATTAGTTTAGACTATGTTATGTTACTGTTTGGTTCTTAGTTTATGACTTGTGAATCTTTGTTTGTAACTTTTAGTTTGGTTCTTCATTTAAGATAATTAAATAGATTCCTGGTTTATGACTATTTTGTTTGATTCTTTATAGGGTCTTGAAAATGTCATAAGTACTCATTTACCAAATGTTGAGCATAGGATATGTGCTAGACACATCCTGGCTAACTGGTCCAAGATTTGGAGAGGTATTGAGAGAAAAGATTATTTTTGGAGATGTGCAAGGTCTACTTTTGAGGTTGAGTTAAAGGATAACAATAGTTATATGAAAAGATTAGGAAACAACATAGTTGATTATTTATTGTATTATAACCCAGAAAGATAGAGCAAGGTCTACTTCAGGTTCACCACAAAGTGTGACATTGTTGACACTAATATGGTTGAATGCTTCAATGCATGGATGTTAGTATCAACTCACAAAACTATAATTACCATGCTTGAAGAAATTAGGGTGAAAATGATTAAAAGAATAGGGCAGATGGGAGAGTTTTGCAATAGTTGGATAACTGGTATTCTCCATTAGTAATGAAAGTTCTGTAAGAAAACATTGTCAAGTCAATGATATGTAGCATTGAATGGAATTCAGATATAGGGTATGAGGTACTTCAGGGATCATATAGACATGTAGTGGAAGTTCAAAGACAAACTTGTACTTGCAGAGCATGGATGTTGAAAGGCATATCATGTCCTCATGCAATAGCTGCCCTTCATCACAGGAATGAACCCAACTGACTACATTTTCGATTGGTATAACAGAAAAACTTACATGAAGACATATAGCCACTCCATTCAGCCGGTTTTGAATATGAAAATATGGCTAGAATCACAAAACATCTTTGTTATACCACCTCATGTTAGGAAGCTACCAGGAAGACCTAAAAAGATTAGGAGGAAAGAGCAAGGTGAAACTAAAAAAAATGGTAAGCTATCTAAAAGAGGGATTGAGATGTCATGCAACAATTTTCATAACAAGGGTCACAATAAAAGAAAGTGTCCTATTGGTGCTCCTACTAGTGCAAGTTCATCACATGTTGCTATTGCTACTGGCCCAAGCACTTCACATGCTGCTGCTGATGGCCTAAGACCATCAACTGCTGCTAGAAGTGGCCCAAGAGCAGCACCTGCTGCAGTAGATGGCCCAACACCAAGGTCCAAGAACGTTGTCACTAGCCCAAGAGTTTCACATACGACTGTTAATGGCCTAAGACCATCACTTGCTGCTGGCAGTGGCCCAAGAGCAGCACCTGCTGCAGTAGATGGCCCAACACCAAGGTCCAGGGATGCTGCTATTAGCCCAAGAGCTTCACCTGCTACTATTGATGGCCCAAGACCATCAACTACTACTGGCACTGGCCCAAGAGCAGCACCTGCTGCTCCAACTGGAAGAGGCAGGGGTAGAGCAAAAGGTTCAACACAAAAGGTAATATAGTTGTACTTCATGTGTAACTTATATATCAGTTGTCTTACCTAATATTTGGAATATTTTGTTATTTTTTAAGGTTGTGCTACTAGTACAAGAAGAATTATTGGAATGGGGCTATTACACAAACAAAGTGGTGCAACAATTATTAATGTAAGTATTTCTATTCTTAATTATAATTTACTATATTTAATTGATACAAGCTAATATAGTTATTTTCGTTTAATTAGTCTAGAATGTCTAGTGAATGATTTACAAATGTTAAGTCTTCAGCTTTTGTCACTAGAGATCTTGGACATAAATCAACAAGTGGTATGAAATGGAAAGGTAAACAAGCAATGACCTCAAGTCAACTTCAAGAAATGAGAGTAAGAAAGCAAATTGAGACAAGGACCAAGGTTGTACATTTGAGTCAAGAGAGCTCCAATGCTCAATCTGACAACATCTAATGCTATTATGATTTTTTTTGGCAATACAATGTAAACACTTGTTTTGTTGATAGCTATAACTATTTAAGACAATGAATTGACAGTTGTGACTGTATTTTAACAGCTTTGACAGTGAATTGGAAGCTATAAATATTTAAGACAATGAATTGACAGTTGTGACTGTATTTTAACAGCTTTGACAGTGAATTGGAAGCTATAAATATTTAAGACAATGAATTGGCAGTTGTGACTGCATTTTAACAGCTTTGATAGTGAATTGAAAGCTGCATTTTAGTGCTACTTATTTTTCTATGACCCATGTTTTGACAACTAATTTGGCTACTGACTGTGTTTTAATTTGAATCTGTGCATTGACACTTGTTTTGTATTATAACAAATTGTATTTATGCCACTGAATTGGCACTTCAATGATTTTGTATTTATAGGTGATTGTAAATAGTGACTGATCAATATACATTTTCAAGTAAAAATTTGGTGCATTTTAATAGGTTTTTGCAACCAATAACTTTTCATTACACAAATAAAAGGGTTCATCATTACAAAACATTGTCAATACAATATTCATTTCCAATCCCTTACAACATTGTCAATACAAGAAACAAGACATAAATTTCCCCCTAGTTCTCCTTTCAAAATGCATAAATACAGCATACAACAGTAGGTGTTGATCATGTCAACTTCCTTGGATATCCTTTCAGGGACCATATGCTTTGAAATACAAAACTTATACCTAAAAATACAAATACACAAGACAGCAATCCAAAGTTGTTTCTCCCTTTTCTTGGACTTGGCCAACTTAATTTTCCATTTCTTCTTAATTGCTTTCATCCCCTTCAATTCATCATCAAAATTGTCCAGCTTCGACTCTATCTTGTTCATATCTATTTTGCTTTCAACAGAATTGGTCGACCTAGTACGATTGTTGTCAACCTTTTCGAAGGCTTCATCTTTTTCAGAAGCTTCAACTCTTTGCTCAACCTCCCTAATCCTTTCCAACAACTTACGAATAACAAATTTTGACCTTGGATCAATGTAGTCATCCTTCCAAAGCCAAAAATTGTACGATTTAGCACTCTAAAATGAACTTAATATATGATTCTAGAAGATGAATGTATCAGTCTTGAAGATCAACTTTTGAAAAAAAATTATAACTTACCCTATACTAAGGACAACTCCAATATCTTCTACCATGATTTCTTAGGGTCCAAGAGATCAACAATGGTAGAACAAATTTGTGCTTGCATCGCAACTCTTCTAATTCATGGTCTTCCTCTTGCATGCACAGCCTGATCAAGCTTATTTGAGCTATTATAGCACCTTTAATAAAAAAATGATCATTTCATAATCTGAAAAAAGGAAATTTTTAACGAAAAAGAGACAAAGAAATCAAAATGGAAAAGAGATGATAATGACAAAGAGAGAAAGAAATAACAACTTACCTTTGATTCTCCTTCTATTTTGGGTCTTGATTCTCTAGATTTCGGTGGAAGATTTTGGTGAAGATTTGGGTTGAAGAATTAGAGTTATAAGTTAATTTTGATTGAGAAAAATAGGTCGGGTGGTGGGTTTTTTCCTTTTAAAAAGGATAATTTCAATTAAAATTAAAAAAATTTAATTATATCAGTGTCATGACGCGCTATTAAATGTGGGATGAAAGGCGTCTGGGCCTTGGGGTGGGAAGGGGTAAATAGTATCACTTTTGAGAAGTATAGGTGTGTAATAGGTCACATAAATAGTTAAGGTGTGTAAATAACTTAATTAAAAAAAATATCATATTGTCAATTGCCACAAGTTAGGGGTGGCAAAATTAAGTCCAACCTGCCCAACCCGACCCAATCCATTAAAGTTTGGACTGGTTAATAACCCGCCCAATTATTAGTTCAACCCATCTCAACCCAACCCATTTCAACTCATTTAAAATTGGGTTGATATGCAACCCGAATTAATTCGAGAGAGATCTTATTAAAATATTTTCAAATACTTTTTTTTCAATTTGATATGTTTTATACAACCATAATAAAAAAATACAATTTAATTAAGTACTAAAATATTTTTAAAAAAAGCAAATAAAACAAGTAAAAATTAGAAAAAATTGAATCGGGTTGGGTCTTGACCCGTTTTTTAACCTGTTACTCTACCCGTTTTGACCCAACCCATTTGACCTAAGCAAATTTGAGTTAGGTTGGGTCTTGATCCATTTGGTGTCTTGACCCATTATAACCCGTTTAAATTTGACCCAACCAGCCCAATTGTCACCCTACCATAAGTCATTAGAAAGTTGTTTTGACCCTAGTAAAATTTAGTGTGGAACATCCATGAACTATAGTTAGAATTGGTGGTTGATCTCGACTTCATCTTGATGGTTAGGTTAGGCTACTCCGTACCTTTGAGATCAGTCGCTTCCCAAGATTTCATAACACTCTCAAACATGTAAACTCAAGACTGAAAAATTGGAGTTTATATAAATAGAATTAAGAAAAATAACTTTAGAAGAATAGGAGGATTTTTTTTCATATCTAATAATTCACAAAGAGGATTGCTTTTATTGGCCAAATTGCTGAAGTTGTCACTCAAACAATTTAAATCTGGAATATTGACATGACTTAATTTGTAGTTGTTCTGAAAGTAATTGAGCAAATTTGCAAAAGATTTGCACTAGATCGAGTGCTCTGATGCCATGTTAAACCCAGTTATCATGGAACTAATTTGTGGATTTAAAGTTGTAATTAAACTAAGCATAAAGTTCTAGCTGGAGAAGAAAAGAAGTTTACAGATAAAAGAGGAGAGAATTTTATTATTGAAAAACTTACATTCTATACAATGAAATACTAGAGCATTATGTACAGCTACAACTCACGTCTCAACTGATTAACAACTATCACTATGTAACAACACAATTCATTAGTGATATTATTCGTTTTAGGCCTAGGCCTACACGACTTTAAAATGTGTCACTAGTACGTAAGACACGTATATACCTAGCATCTCTCCTGTGTTTTACTGATATGGGACTTATATCATCTGTGACGACCCAGTCCGCTAGTGATATTATCTGTTTTGGGCCTAGGTCCGCATGACTTTTAAAATGTGTTACTAGTAGGTAAGATTTGTTTATTTACATACCCAACATCTCTCTTATATTTTGTCGATATGGGATTTTTATCTTAAGATATGTTATTACATACACCTCTGCTATGAACTCAACATTCTCACTGAGGTTTACCCCATTGTATGAAATTTATTTAGACTTAGTACTGAGGTTTATCCTGCCTCATCGGGATTCGCCTAAACTGAGTTGAACTCTAGCCCATATCGACAAGTCTGACACAAGAGTGACTCTAATACCATGTGTAATGACCCAACCCGCTAGTTTGTCCATTTTGGACCTATGCCCGTACGACTTTAAAATATGTCACTAGTAGGTAAGACTTGTTTACTTATATATCCAGCATCTCTCTTGTGTTTTGCCGATGTGGAACTTCTTATCTTAAGATGGATTGTTACATATACCCCCTTTATGAATTCAACATCCTCGTTAAGGTTTGTCCCACCATATGGAATTTCACCTAAACTCAGTACTACAAGAACGATTACAATACCATCTGTAACGATCCAGCCTACTAGTGATATTATCCGCTTTGGGTCTAAACCCATACAACTTTAAAATGTGTCACTAGTATGTAAGACTTGTTTATATATATACGCAACATCTCTCATGTATTTTGTCGATATGAGACTTCTCATTTTAAGATAGGTTATTATACACTACTAATCATATCTACAATCATTCGCCTAACTGACTCAACATGAGTTAGTTACACTTTCTTTAACTAACTGCCACATCACTAGTTTGAACAAGTGGTGATGGGAAAGTGAGAAAAATATTTGAAATTTTGATTTTTTAGAAAATAATATTTTTTGGGAGAATATTAATATTTCAATCTTTAACTTTTAACTAATATTAATAGTTTATATATTCTTTGTCTAGGTGAATATTTTATCCATATAGCATGTCATGTCTCAAGTTTCTTTTTAAAATAAAAGAAAGAGTGTATTACACACAGTGAAGTGTGTTTCTCAAATTAATAAGTTATAGTTTAGGTATAAAGTTCACTTTTTCAATAGTTTAGATATGAAACTCAGAAAAAGGAAATAGTTTAAACGTGATTTCAACATCTATTTCTTTAAACTTCGTCCTCTTCTACATTTGAAGGATCACTATACATGCCAAATTATTGATTTAAAAGACACACTTAATAATTAAAATATGAAAGATTAAGATTTAAAATTTAACAATAAATAAACTTGATAATTAAAACTAAAATTTTTATTGAGCGCAAACAAAGTATATTTAAACAATCTTTCAACTATTTTGTAATTATCTTAATAGGTGTTTGGATATGAGATTGATAACTATGATTTCATTCAGCATTCGGACATATAATTTGGGATCATGATTTTTAATCTCAAATTCTCCAAAATTCAAGATTTGAGATGTCAAATTGTGATTTCAAAATTTTTTAAATGTAAAATTTGAACCATAAGTTAATATTTTATATATATAAAAAATATCATTTTAAATTTTTTAAAAAATAACTCCTTCTTGGTGTAAGAGATTGTTCCTACCATGTGAAAAGATTATATTAAAGAATAGTTGGTTACTATACTATTATTGTTAAGTAATGAATACTTATAAAATTATGTACATTTGAAAGTTTGGAATCATGAATATTTTTTTTATAAAAAAATGTGTGATTTGAGAATGAACTTTCGACTTTTGGTGAGGATTCGATTCCCACCACCTTGTAATTCACTCCACTATTTCCTCTTCCCTTGTTCCAAAAGGAATATGTGATTTATCAATATAGTTGTTTAAGAATTATGATTTGCACACTTAGTAAAATTGTATAAAAAAAATGAAACTTTACTAGTTTTCACAACTGGTGAAATTTTCATATTTATGATAGAAAAATATAACATCAAAAATAAAAATTCAAACTTTAAGTTAATTTAAACTAAAATAACTAATTCCAAATCACGTCCAAATGAGAAATTATTCTCACAGAAAACTTGCCATTGATTTCATTGCATTCATTGGACAACGGAACAGATTCTGTGTGTTGCTTACATTGGTTGAAATCTACCAATCACGTTGCATTGTTAAGTGTTTTACTTTTTTTTTTTTTTTGGTCTGTATTGAAAAGAGTATTCTTTTTTTCTTATAATTAGCAAAATTTTCAACTTCAACATTCTATATGATAAGTTTAAAATCATAAGAATATTTTTTTTTCTTTATGAAAAATGGTCAAAAATGCTCTTGTACTTTCAGAAAAGATTAAAAATGCCCGTCGTTTATATTTTGGATTATTTATGCCCTTATACTATCAGAAAGGGTCAAAAATGTTTTTGTACTATCAGAAATGGATCAAAAATGTCTTGAGTCCGTTAGTTCCATTAAACCAAGGTATTTTTGACCCATTTCTAAAAGTATAAGGGCATTTTTGACCATTTCTGATAATAGAAGGGCACAAATGGCCCAAAGTATAAACAAACACAACATTTTTTATCCTTTCTGATAGTACAAGGGCATTTTTGACCATTTTTGCATATTATATATTCTTTTGAAACATATTGGGTTCCTAATTAAAAAATATTATTTTTAAAGAATTTTTTTCTTATTGTTTTTAAATCACATTAATTAATAAAAATGTAAGAAAATAATTTTTTTCTTAATCTCATTGTATCAATTAAAATAGAACATCATATCCCTTAAACAAATAATATATATTTATTCTACTTCAATTTGAGAAAAAAATTAAAATTCTTTTTTGCTTTATTTTAATTAGTATTTTTATTGTTATCTAAATAAAAATTAATGTTGGGTTTACTATAATCTTATATTGATTATATATATTAGTTGTTACAGAGATATGATGTTCTATTTTAATTGATAAAATGATATTAAGAAGAAAAAGTATTTTCTTACATTTTTATTAGTAAATGTGTTTTTTAAAAAAATAATTCTTTAAAAATAATATTTTTATTAGGAACATAATGTATTTAAAAAGAATATATAATATGCAAAAATGGTCAAAAATGCCCTTGTACTATCAGAAATGGGTCAAAAATGTCCTGGTGTAACAGAATTAACGGACTCAGGGCATTTTGGACCCATTTCTGATAGTACAAGAGCATTTTTGACTATTTCTAATAGTACAAGGGCATAAATGGCCCAAAGTATAAATGAATGACATTTTTTATCCTTTCTGATAGTATAAGGACATTTTTGACCCTTTTTCCGTTCTTAAAATATATATATATGTTCAAATTAAGACACTTGAATTGAAACGGGAGGACTAGTAATTTATTTGCACTGTGGAGTTTGAAACACATTGTTGGCTTGTCATGTGCTGTAAGGGAGTAGAAGTCTATTCAGAAGAAACACCAGTTGTTGATTAGGTGATTGTCCCATTTGAACTAGGCCCCTGTTTGTCCCCATTCTAAAGAAAGCATAATTCAGAAGCAAAGGCAACAAAAAAATATGGACCATTCAAACCACTGCCCATCCATTTCCAGTACTTCTCATTTTATTTCCTTTTCCCTAATTTTTTTTTAAAAAAACTATCAATTATAGGACATAAATTTGGGCTGCAAAATCAACTACTGATATTTTGTATCTGAATAGTCTGTCTATATCATGCTCCCTTAGGATCGTTTGGTTGACAACATGTTATTTCACGATAATTAATTTCGGGATAAGTTAACTTGGGATAAGTTATCTTACCATATATATGGGATAACTTATCCCATAACTAACGCAAAAATGGTGGAATAAATAGTATAAGGATTACCTTATACCTCCAACCAAAACATGGGATAAAATAATTCTACATTTTATGTCGGATTGTTATTACTTATTCCTCACACCAAACGACCCCTTAGAGTGCGGCCTTCTTCAAGCCGTGCATGAACAAGTATGAGACCGTCTCACTAATTCGTATTCCTGTCGGGAATGATCAGGAGATAAAATGCTTCCTAACAAAAGTTTTCTATTTTCATATCAGTTAAGAGTAGATTATACCAATCTAATGTATTGGGATCGGTTGAAGCCATTGATTATGTATGTCATATCATCTAGTACTACTAGTTTGAATATGCATATTTGGTTTAATTATATAAAAAATTTACAATGCTAAAAAAATTAGGAATTTCTAATGTGACAGACTTGAATAATCTTGAAAGATTAAAGAAAAAAGTAAAAATATATCAACTAATATGCTAAAAGTGCTACCAATAACCACAGAGAAGGTGTTGCCTAATTTTAGAAGAAGAAAAAAGATAGATATAAGATTTAATTTCTAACCTTACTCAGGTGCACTCAATTATCATTGCACTATATGATACTCTAATCGTGGATTAATATTAAAGTACTTTTAAAAAATGTAATACTATTATATATAATCTTGGGAGGGGAGCATGGACTCGCATGACCTGTTGGAGAACCCCACGAGATATGTCCATGTATATAAGCATCCCCTTGTGTGTGTCCTTATCTAAATTTTATGTGAACGCAAGTAGGGATGACAACGAGACGGAGTGAGCGGGTATGAGACGAGTTTAAAGTTATGCAGGATTGGACAGGCAGAGCGGATTGAAATAATTATTTTTAAAATTAATACAGGAAGGAGGGGGGGTGAGTTGCGGTTTTATACGGGTTTAAGGTACTAAATGGGAAGTCGAAGAAAATTAAATGTTTGTAATTAGTAAAAACAATAGCTATAAACATTTTAGATTAAACTTTCATTTTAATTTAACTTCTTTTCTAAAATTTAAACTAGATGTCACCAGTAAATTATTAGTTGTTGAAATATTAATTAGAAACAATTAATTAGTGAACAAGAAACAATCGTTGAAGTATTAACTAAAAATAGTTGATTAGTTATTGAAATGTTAATTAGCAAAAAATAAAAAATTAAATATGAAATTTATTTTTCATGTTAAACTCAATTAAAAAAGAAAAAACTTAAAAATTTAAGCGAGACGGATTTATGCAGGGCAAGCGGGATGAAAATGCAAAAAAAGTTGTCATGCGAGGCAGGACAAGGCAGTTTAAGAAAATCTGTGAGTTGAGCTCAGCCGGTCCTGAACCGCCCCATTGTCATCCCTAAACGCAAGATATTTCATGGGCCGAACTAGCCTTTATATATTTGGTATCGTATGTATATTAGTCTCAATAATGCAAATTCATGTCTGGTATATTATCTCAGCAAATAAAATACTTTTTACTAAAAGGTTCTCTATTTTTGGATTGGTTAAGAGTAGAATATCCCAATCATCACACCACGTATTTATAAAATAGTCTTTTCTCCTAATAGTACTTCTTGAGTTGATTTTTCAGATGATCACTCAATTAATATTTATTATTTTATAAAATTATTTTATTTATTAAGTAATAATTAGTTGAGTGACCATTTAGGAAATCAACCATATAATTCTTGTAAAATATTCCATTCTTGACTAACATATTTGTTGTTTACCCTATGATTCAAAGGGTTGTCTTAGCCATAAAAGTTAGATCACTCAACAATTTGCTTTCTTACTTAGTGGTAGAAATACCACCTTACCAGTACTTCATAGAGGTAGAGAGACTATTTTCTGAAACCGGAAGAAGAAAAGAGTAGAAATTCAATCTTTTATTACATATCAGTCAAATAGTGGATGGCTGGATGCAACTTTGGCTATACATATGAACAAATTACAAGATGCCTTATAAATGTGTAAAGATGTAAGAATTTCCCAGAAATATGATTTGTGGGGGAGGGTTTCCTTCTAATACAGTTGCTAACTTCAAAAATTTTGGACTCCCATATGAAAGATGTGAATTTTGTGTACAGGACAGGAGCCATTGGAATGAATTCTCTGCTTTCCAGAGATAAATACTGGTAGACCCTTTTGTACTTCAAACTTTGTAGATCAAAATCCTTTTGAGCTAGTTAAATCCAACACTGAAAAGGCTCTGCAAATCAGGCTCAAAAGGTGGTTGTTGCTGTTGTACTACCTGCAGTAACAGTACCAGTTCCACTTAAGATAACGAGGAAATAAGTTTCTGAAATAATAACTATTAGTTAAGAAATTACCGTAAGAGGTGAAGAACCAAGATAAGCGTCTGGAAATGCCATTAAATCTCTTCTTTGGGGCAACATTTGTGCAACATCAGCGGTACTTCCTTGCTGGTGTTGGATCATGTTATATTCGGAAAGTGTTGGCAGAGCTACTGTTGTTGGAAAAGTATAAGAGGGGAAGTCTTTGGTGAAAAAATTATCTGTGTTCAACTCAAGCCTAGGATTCAGAGTAGCAAGTTTCATAGAAAGGAATTCGACTTGTTTCTGAAGCGATTGAACGTAATTTATGATCTCGTCAAGCATTCCAGCTTTGCCAGTCACTTTGTTGCAACCTGGGACTAAATCTTGTAAACATTTCATCTTTTTACTGATTTTTTCCCTTCTAGCCTGCACAATTCATGAAGGCCAAAATTGCTATTAGAAATCACAGTAAGGTAGGTGTCTCTCTAACCATTTAAGCTTTTAATGGGACAAGTAACACGAGACACTCAATTAACGAAATCCAAATCCCACAAGTGGAGTCTGGGAATTAAATTAACAAAATCCGTCCACACAATTCAAAAGTGCACTTACTCTTTCTGCTAAGCTGTGACTATCAGTGGCTTGGCCACGGCGTGCCCTGACATGAATGTAATCAGGTTTTTGAACCTCAGATGTCTTAGAATTCTCCTTGGAATCATTCCCTGTTGTCCCCCTTTGGCTTTTTTCACAATCCTCTTCCTCAGAAAACTGCAAAAACATGGGATTAATGGAGTGATGAATTGATAGGCTAAGGTACATGTTACTACTATTACAAACCTCTGCTTTTCTCTTCTTGGTTGACACAACATTTTCCGTTGGAGCTATAATAGTAGTTAAATCACTTTCTTTCTCCGGAGGTGGAGATACTGTTGTAATCGATGAATTGGATACTGTAGAGAAAGCCATTTGTTGACAATTGTTATTCGTATCAAACATATTGAAGTTGTTAAAATTGCCCTCAACGCCTCCAGTTATCAAGTTAGTAAGGTGTTGTTGAGGCAGAGAAGAAAGCTGTTGTTGTTTAGAATGACTATAAAGACGTTCCAATACTGCTCTCTGCCTTTCAAGAACGCTCATTTGTAACATGTTTGCAGATGTTGTGAAACAGAAAAAGGATAGTGAGGGAGGATTTATAGAGATGAGAAAAGGATTGGTACTAGTGGATATAAAGAGGAGGGGGAAAATGGGCAAATGTCAAATCAAGAATGTGGAGATAAGAAGAAACAGTGGTGGGGTTTTCTACAGCAGTACTCGAATCAAAACTCACTGCAACAGATATTACGGCGTTTACGAGCACTCATAAACATGTTCTAACATCTTAAACTACTAATCAATTCTGCCACTCACTTTCATCATGGCTCCCTCGGTGGAGCCACCATTTTCGTGTGTCAAGAGATATATCAAAATATCTATATTTAACCTATTTATTCGACCAATGGTATTCATCTGACCATCCTTGAATGAATGTAGCTCCGCCCTGTTTTTGAGGGATCGACTCGTTAAGTTGGGTATCTCCAAGATTAAATTTATATTTTGTTTAGTTGACGGTCTAAAAATCTAATGCATACTTAAAATCTAGATAAATTAGTGTAAGAATTATAATATCAAAATTATAATTTTGGAATAATTTAATCACATGTACCAAACATCGTGGGATTCCATTCGGTATGTTGTTGTTGTACCAAACATCACCTTGAAAGTCTTTCAATGCTTTCCAAAGGTCTAATTGTTTATATTTCTTACTAAACAAGTTTAAGATTTGGCTTAATACGTCAACCCCCTCTAAATTTGTCTATCAATTAATTGAATACATGATAAAATACTACTGTTAGATATACGTGATTTAAATTTTACAAAAAACTTTTGCTTGTGTTCTCAAGTGTCTATTAGGTAGTTGTAATAATACACATCACTCTCTATTGAAACATGCTTCAAATTAAACAACTAATATTGAGGAATGAGGCAATATGTATAATAAAAAGGAGTGACATATTTTCAATAATTAATTACGGACGTAATGAACACTTAAGAAGACATGCAACTTTTTCCCCTCAATTTAAACTGCTTAGGGATCGTTTAGTTCAAAACAACTTATTTCGAAATAATTTAAATTATCTCAAAATAAATTATTCCACCATGTATATGAGATAACTTATCCTATCAATAAAGTATAAATTGTGGATAAATAAAGCAAAGATTATCTTATACTTGGCAGATAAAATAATAATGTATATCTTCTATCTCACATCAAACGACTTCTAAGCTAATAGCAACGTTTTATCGTGCGTTCAAATGTTCAATTGAAACAAACTATAATTTGGATGTGTAAATAAAATTTAGATAGTGAATCTTAAGATTTTAAGTAGGACAATACTTTTCTAATCAAGTATGTCAATCATTTTCATAATCTTCCTTTTCGTCTTTAATTCTTTTGTAAATCTTTCGACGATTTTAGACGGTCTAATTGTCAAGAACTTTCTTGTTCATCGACTATCATATTCTTATAATTATAGTATTGTTTTTCTTTTTTATTCACTATATAAAAATCTAATTTTCTTATGCAAAATTGTACTTCAATATTTATACATGTGAATGTATCTATATATCTCAACAGTTTCTTGTAACGGAAAAAGGAAACAATTTAATTTTTTTTCCTGTTATCTATTGGATATTACGCCCTTAATATTAAATGTGGGATTAAAAATATCGATCCCTTCCATTTATTGGACCACAATTGTCTTTAACATATCTCAACAAATTCTCTTAACTGAAAAAGCTTTAAAATGCTCTTAACATATTGACTTATCCTCCTTTCTGCCTATTGGATTACAATTTCGCCCTTAACGTTAAATGAAGAATTAAAAATATTGATCCTTCCATCTATTGGACCCAAGTAATCGAAAAAGGTTTAAAACGCTCCTTACTTATAGAAAACAATTTAATTTATTCCTCCTTCTATTTATTGAATTACAATTGAGCCCTTAATGCTAAATGTGGGATTAAAAATTGTTAGACTTATAGTGGGTGGTGAATTGGGAAATGAAGGTTGAAAGAATAAGGAAAATGTGGGGTAATCAAATAAAGCAGAAATGAAGAGTTATTTCTCTCTCATCGATAAAATAGAGGAAAAGTGTTGTCTTTATATTAAGAAACACTTCCTTAAACTCTTAAAGTGTCAAGTAAAGAGGACCCTCGCATTGCAGATTCTCACCCAACACCGCTTATAAATAAAGGTCATTGTTGCATTTTCAAAGCATGAAAATTTTCTCTTTTTCTGCATATATTTTTCTTACAAAATAAAAATTCGAATCGATGGAATCAATTGCTGGTTCTTTGAGTTTATTGAAAATTACCTAAGTTTGAGGTACCGCTACTTTGTAATTGGTTCTTTGAGTTTACTGAAAATTATCAAAGTTTGAGGTACCGCTACTTTGTAATTGTTAATCTATTTTATCCTGGAAGAAATAATCCATAACCTCAAGTACAATGAGGGGATTAAATTTCTTAAGGATACACAGTGAATTCTGCGGACTCAGATTGTTTTACAATTTTGTTTAATTTTCTGCTATTGATTGAATATAGAGGGAATAACAAACATATCGATATATTGGGCCACAATTGTCTTTAATATGTCTCATTCAATTCTTCTAATGGAAAAAAATTTAAAATGTTCTTAACGTATCGATAACAATAACAATATTTTTTCCACCTTTATTTATTGGATTATAACTGGACAATGTAGAATTAAAAATGCTCAACCTTCAATTGGCTATTATATCTCAATAGTTTCTTTCATAAAATACAATTGAAATTTAATGCAAGACATAAATGAAATGATGAGTGTTAGGGGGTATTATATTTCAGCAGCATAATTCAGAAATGAAACAACTTTTGTCTCTGTATAGAAAAGGAGACAGAAACACTAAGCATTATTGGTGGTGGAGGTCATCACCATCACAAAATAAACATAAATTGAAAGGACTCTAAAATCTCACATGATATGTCGTGTATGTGAAATAGAGCAACTTCATATACATACATTTAAAGCAAAAAAGAAAAAAAAAAACGATTACATAATTAAAAGATCCTACTATAATCTATCCAAAACAGTAGCATTAAGGTTTGATGATAAGGTGAAAAAAAAAAAACTCATCTTCATCACTAGGAAATTTGTGGAGAGTTAAAATTTTTATCTACGACTATTTAAATTGTCATCGATATTTGTGTTTTTGTCGGTATGATAGAATAACAATTATGAATCAATTAAATGATCTAAATATTAGTTGCTTATATTTATGGCCTTCTTCTATAGTCTTGACACGTTAATACTAACTAACTGTATGAATTAAAAGATTTAATGCTATCAATTATTTAAAAAGTAATTACAAATAATTATAATTGAATTAATAATTTTGAGAATAAGAAAAATGACCCCGTACTAGGTAAAATGACGCTCTATGTTTACGGGAAGAAAATATTAACATTATGTTACTCATATTTTGAATTTGTTGTCCAATTTAGCCATATTTGTATATAATTCCTTTCATTCACTATAATACACTAAAATATACTAGGTTACATAAATGTTATATCGGGAAAAATGACTATACATCTGGTTATACTCGATATGGCACATGACATTTAAGATAAGGGAGAAATATTCATAAAAGATTTCATTGATCGTGCGATTAGAATGGAGACTAGCCGATTAACTAGACTTTGGCTCGTTATCGAATGGTCATTATCAGACATAAGGTGAGAACTCATGATCCAAAGTCAATAAAGGACTTGTGTCGCGGAGACAGAATCAAAGGAAAGATATCCCAAATATATTCGTACAAGATCCTACAAATTATTGAGAAATATTAGTTGATACGCGTAATAGAATTCCTAGCTAGATGGAACATTTCTATTGGGCATAGTATTTTAGAATTTCAGTGGAGCTTTCCTACTAGCTAGGGTACCACCTATTGTTGCCTATAAATAGTAGTCCTTTCATTGTAAATGATTGACTCTTAAAGATACTAAAACAATACATTGATATTCTTATGCTTGGTACTATTTCAATATTTTTTAACAAGTCTTAGTTCCGAAGCAACTTATATTGAATCGTCTTTGTATTTCAGACCAGTCACATCTAACCATCTCTGAGAAGCTAGTTAAAATTTCGAGCAACCAAGCTCTATCATTTCATTTGATTCACTTTGATTGATTACTGTTCTAATTTAGTTTATTTTAAAGAAAAATTACGTAACTAAGTAAATATATGTACAATTTATAGCTATAGTTAGTATTTTGTTACTATACTAAGGACTTTGTTGTTATTTTCTCTCTCCTCTCTTCCTCTCCCTCTCTGCAATTTTTTGCCAGATATATATACAATTAAATATGTATACCAGCTATATATATACAATTATTTTGATAGATATACATATATTATTCGTCTCTCTGCCCTCTCTCACTCACCTCTCTCCTTCCTCTCTTAATCTCGCTTGCCAGATATGCAAATACATATGTATATATATTAGTTACACATATATAATTATTTGACAGATATACACATACAATTTGACAAATATACATGTACAATTCACATCTCTCCTCCCTCTCTCAATCTCGCTCGCCTCTCTCCTCCCTCCATGTCACATAGCCAAGGTTATGCCGTGTAATTATGTAAAATATAACTATATAACTATATTAAGTTTCAAGTTTAGGTTATTTATAAAAATTCTCCTATTTTAAATATATTAAATTGATAAAAATTTAATCAACTGTTAAGTCGATGCATGTGAATATCCTCAATTTCATAATAACTACATACATCATTTTCTCGGCAAACAGACACACTATAATAATGGTTTCCTCAAGGCATAGTATTAATTATATAATATTGTATATTATGCTACGTAACGTAATATTTTATGTCATATAATATATTTTAAAGATTTCTTCTATTTAAATTACATTACTAATGTGAAATTTTAATGTATATAAATAGAAGTTAAATTAATTCGTAGGAGAATTTTGATAACTCAATTGGTTGATTATATACGAGGTTGAATCCCCGGCCTTTAATTGAATTGAATGTTCCCTCCACCCTCAGCCATCCGTTTTTGCCCAGATAACAAGAGATTCCCTGACAGTAGGTTAAAAACAAGAGAGGCAAATAAAAGGGGCAGCTACAGACAAATTCTGGTATCATCTTCTTTTGGCCACTCAAAACAAGACTTCAAATGAGTAACACTTCACTTCTCTTTTAATTCTCCAACTGAATTTTCAACTTTCATTTTATCCCCCACAATTTTAATCATTTTATTTAAAAGATAAGTTCATGTGGTCACACCTAGAAACGTGCTATGATATCAAAAGTGTGCTACTAACATTTATACATTTTCCTTTTATATTTAATTTAAGTAGTGCAAAAAGGGGCGAGGACAGAGTTAGGTGGGCACAATAAAATTTGAAAATACTGATAAAATATCATAAGATACAATCAAAAATTAAATAAATAAATATTTAGAGGCATGAATATCTCATCTTCTTTTAAAATTCAAGTTTACTGTAGTATAACCTCCATCAGTCTATCAATAATATACTTAATTTGTTCCCCAAAATAGAATGTTGTGTGACTCGAATAAATGCTTACTTGTCGAATTTAAATTTTCACCATAAAAATATTTACTTTTAAAATAATTTTTTTAATAAATAGGTCAAGTTTTCACAAATTATCATAAAAATTATTCTATTACCCGGTCATATTCATTAAATCATTTCATGGATTATTCACCCACGCACTTTCAAATCACCAATACTCTCCAACACACAAAAAAGCAAGATACAAGATTCAATTAAACTCAACAAGGTTTAGAAATCCACTTGCCTCGATAAAATGTCAACTGGTTTGTGATCAAGTGTTCACTGTAAGCTGCTTAAGACCAATACCAGGGATAATTAAAAAAAAGATAAAATAAACAACAATAACAACAACATATCCAGTGGAATTCCACAAGTGGGAGACACCATAATCTATTCAAAAAATGATTCACAATCAAATTTTGAAGTTAAAGACACCAAAGTTATGAAATTTCGAGAAAAAAGGGGCAAACGCTCCAAAAATTCAATATCAAAAAACAGTGATGAAATATGAATTTTTTTTAATAAAAATTATTTCTCAAAGTATTAAGAATCCAATAGTGAAAATCATTTTAAAAGGAGTTAAAACAAGCTCAAAATCATCATTAGTAAATCTTGAGTTCTTGAACAAAGACCCTAGATACTCGGTCCGAAACTTCGATCTCAAATCTGTAATATTTCTTGAAAAATACCTTATTCATGCTTAAAAAAGTTGAAATATGAAATTTCATTAAGAAGAAGAAGAATTTTTAAAAATTTAAATCGACC
>DF358947.1:0-16410 GCA_000787875.1 Solanum virginianum | reverse complement strand
AGAAGAATTTTTAAAAATTTAAATCGACCTTAAAAATTTTAATTTATCAAATTTTAACTTTAACGAGGAAGCTCCAAATTATACACGGTCAATATAATGAAAATAATTGATGCATCAATATGTTTATAACAAAATCAGTTTACCCATAATATAAGAATCATAAATATATCTTTTTCATCGAAAACAGAGTTCAAATAAATAAAACCTCCAATTTTTCGCAAGAAATTTGCAGATAGAGAAAGAAAATCAGATGAAGAAATTAATAGAGAATGCTGAAATGAGAGTTGAAAATTAACCTCCATGCATATTAAATCGAGAGAAATGCTGCAAGAATCACTCCATTCCGAGATCTAGAACTTTCAATATACTCAAAATACCAAATGAACAAAGTTTGAAATTTTAAATATCGATGCATTGTTGTTTTGCACCAGAGACCAGTAATTATTTCTTGGGTAAAAAGATTGTAATTTTCTCATACAAAGGTGAAATGACCTGATTCTTTTCTAAATGTCTTAAATAATGACATTGGATTGGACCTTCTCCTTCAATCGAAACTAAATACCAAACTTGTTTTCCCCGTCAGTATCATTTCTCGACAAACAATTATTTCATATTTGGAATAAAAGTCCAATATCGGGTCAAAGAAAATGCACCAAACTTTGCATTTTAATCTTATAATTCATGCTTAAAATTTAAGAAACTTCAAAATTATTTTAGATCCTTAAAGCTAACAATGAACCCTTTAGTTGCCATAATTTATTAAAACAATGTCAAAGTATCCAAGAAGCTTAAAAACTCATTTGGCACTTTCCGAACACAAACTAAATATACTACTAGCTTGAAAATAATATTCCAGACTCAATGAAATTATCAAAATACGAATTCAAAGTCCATTTGACTTGAAATCTATTTAGTCGCAATTAAATCAACTTAAGGCTCAAAAGACCAAAATGTTCTCAAAACTCTCGAAAAATATACTGAAACTCTTTCTAGTCTTAAAATGACTTTATGAGTCCAATAGAATCATAAAAAATTAATCCGAGTATCCGAAATCAAAATGTTGACCAAAATCAAACCTTTATCAATTTTAACTCAAATTTTCAACATAAGACCTCAATTCCACAAAACAACATAAAAATTGATTTCAACAACTCACCTTAACCAATTTTCACATTCCAGAGCTGATGAAATTCTAATAAAATTTCATTTTGAGGCTCGTAATGTCATGACCCGGGAGGGTACCCTGGACATGGTCGGCATTTAGAGACTATTACTAGTCCCCAAGAGAACCACTTGATCTCATCACATTCGTTCATTCAACATAACTAACCAATCAGCGGAAGACTAAAGATAATAAATGGTGGACATTCTAAGTCTCAAAAATTATATTAATAAAACAAGCTAGATGAAAGAAACTAGCTCAACGTAATCTCAAATCAACAACTCGACTCTAGTCTATGAAGCCTCTATCTCTATCAATTAGTGCCAATGACAGACTCATGACTACCTCAACTCAAAATAAAGTTATTCTAAAGTCTGACTCTAATAGTTAGATGAAAATAAAATGGGGATCCTCTAAAGTAAGGGAGACTCACCAACTCAGTTGACTGCAATAGATCCTCAATGGTGCGTCTGTTGATGATATCTAGTACCTGCCTCTACATCATGAAATGATGCAGTTCAAATAGATGTCAGTATGTGAAATGTATGAGTATGTAATAGTTAAACGAAACAGATATAGATAGAATAATACATAATAACATCAACTCAAAAGATACTTAATCGGAATGTCAAATGTCTATATAAAGAAGAATAAATAGTATACAATGACCAATCTATACCAATTCATCCTCATCCAATCAAATCAACTCAGAATACTATCAGTGTGGGACCTATCTGGGAGTTTCTCTTATTCGACAACAATCACTTATGAGCTAGTGATTGTACAACAATCCCACAGATGTTGCCACAACCGTTTTATACCTTGCCGGGGTAAAAACAAATTGAATTCATAATGAATCCGGACAGTCAAACAATCAAGCCCTATTGTTTCAAGACAATAAAATAGGGATATTTCCTACTTTCACAGACTTAGTCCTCAAAATAAGAACTTGTCTGACTTTAACGGACTTAGTCCACTCATAAGTTTGGTGACATAGTTATTGAGTTCGAGTAGGACTTACTCTCACTCAATTTGGTGCTCGATACTCCTTCCAAGACTTAATACTGATAAGACCATCCATCTCAATCATTCATCTCAATTAGTCTCATAGAGACTCTTATCATCTTATTAACTCTATCTCAATATGGGGCCTTCTGGCCTATCATATCAATCATCTCATCAACTCAACTCTCAGTCAATCTTTTAAAGAGTTCAGACCAATCATTAGGGGAACAATCGATTAGACAGATTATTAGAGTTCATTTATGAATGCTCACAGGACCATCAAGTTTTATCAACCTATCGTCATGCTTATATCACAATCACAATCAATATTCTCAAGTCAAGGTGCTAAACTAAATCTCTAGGTTCATTCATGCATCTTTTATATAATATCATATATAATTTATACAGTAACTCATGAAAAGTATTTAATTGGTAAAAATCAAGTTTATGATGATTGTCAATATGTGAAAATACATAAAATGTATAATTTACAAGAAAACATTCATGAAAAACATGCATAATGATTCAATACATTCATCTATCAATCTCTCTTCATCAAGGGGCACATGGAAGAATACTTTCATGCTTTAATTTAGTCTTAAATACCTGGTATGGAGTTTGACAATCAACTTCTCAAGAAGTTAGCCTCAATCATCTGAACCCTAGCTCTTTCTTCTCTTCTTCGCTTAAGGTCTCTTCTAAGTTTTTGTGTAAGGGACTTTAGAATAGGTTTTTGAAACCCTTTTAAGGCCAGAAATGACTTATATTGATCATGAATTAAGTCTAGGAGGGATGGAGAAAAGTCTAAAATGCTCCTCAAAAGATTTAAAATTTTGAGCTTCAGTGGAACAGGTCGGGGGACCAGGTCAGCATCACGGACCTATCGCGTAACTGTGTATTTTCTTTTAAAAATTTTCCGATTGATTTTGTAATCCTATAAAAAATATTGAGATCACAACCAAGTGTAAGTCCGTGACAAGTCCGCGTCGCAGGCCTGTTGCCCACTTATTCTGGAGTGCATTTTCTCATCGAAAAATCATCTTTTGATCTGGTTGCTCTAAAAATCAACCGAGACCAATTTTTCGCACAATTTTTCATTTTGATTGCATTTCTGGCCTCGAATTTGCCATTGAAGTTTGGGAAGACGCGTTATGCGCACATTTCTCATCTAGAAGTATTTTGGTAATTTTACCGGGCGTTACACATAGCTCTAGTTGGCAACAAAAATCACTTTTTAACAACTTAACCCTTCAAGAATTCAAAACTTCAACATTTCACAATCTTTCAATGAAATTTCAAAACTAAGTTCATAAATGGATCAAACAATATGACTTGGAGCAACTATCAAAACGAATAAAATGATAATTTTCTAAAATTTCCTAAAAATTACTTTCAGGATCATTACAAAAGTAAATTATACAATCTCAATATGAATAAAGATGCTATAGATGTGGAATTGATTTTTACCAAAGACAAACTAAGTGAATCAATAGTAGGCTAAGCTGATTTTGAATTATGCAAGAGACTTGGATAAGAAAATACTTCTTATAAATTATATTTTTACTTTTTCTATTAGTATCATCATTTGCAAGGTGATTTTACAAATTGTAATTGCTTTGACTACCAGAAAGGCCGAGTATATAACGATTATGAAAACTGTGAAAGAGGCCATATGACTAGAAGCCTTAATAGTGATCTTGGGTCGGCTCCAAAGAAGACTTTACGGTTTTATAACAAAGAATGTCATTCATCTTATCAATAATCAGATATTTCATGAGAGCATGAAGTATATTGAAGTAAGACATTATTTCGTTCAAACAAGTCTATCAAAAATAGGTTATTCGTTATTTCCAAAATTAAAAATACAATTTCAGCTTGGATTTAAATCTTTTATAATCAAACACTAATTTTAAAACAACGTAAAACATTGTCTCCAAAAATAAATAAATAAATATATTTTATGATCAAGGCAAAATCAGGAAACATCTCCTAGTAAATTTGGGTTACTATTTCCAAATGTTGTTTCCTTATCCCTTTGTTTCTATATGTGTTCGACATTATAAAATAATTTTCATTAGTCAAATAATAGACACACATACACATTATATGAAGAGGAAGAGAGACAAGATCACATTAGCATGATAAAGTTTGAAGATTTAAGGGACCCAATATTTGTAAAGAATATAATACAACATTAACAAGATAAAGAAGCTTTTGAATGATTGTGATAGAGCATGGCCATGGCTACTAGTCTTGTTCATTGAATCTTCACTACCATGAATATAACATGGTTGGAATTCTTTTTATTTTTGAATTGAAAATTTTCTATTTCTAACCATGCAAAATAAAGATGTTTTCTTGATAGGAATAACATTTTATTGAGGTTTATTCGATAAGAATTCGAATTAATCGGATAAATGTATTAATTTGAACATATCATATCCATAAAGTTGTGTTTTATGTATAAAAAAAATTTAATGTTTGATTGGCTAAAATTTTTAAAAATATTTAAAAAAAAATTCTCTCTAAATGAGAAAAATGACTTATCTTGTGAGTAAAAGAATAAGAAAAATAAATTTTATAAGTAATATTTATATTGGTTATCACCTTCCCACCTTGCAAGTTGTAACACACCCCAACGGCATAGACACATTTCTATCTTCACCCACACATTCCATAGTGTTTCTCTAAATTAACTAGTCACATGAATTCGTGTAATCATGAGTTCAATATATGTTATTTTTTTATTTGAATTTATATGGTCTTGATAGAAATTTATGTATGTTTTTAAAAAATTAAATTATTAATTATTGTAATTAATATTGCATTTTATGATATTTTGAAATAATATATTTATTCACTTTGTTTCTATTTATTTTAAGAGTCAATCAAAATTTTATTTTATTGATCGGTTATGTCATATAGGTCCGAGTTGGACAATTATGTCGTAATGAAAAATTTTCAAGAGCCATTAAAAAAAATTATCTATTAGATTTTTAAGTTGGTAGTTATATATTGTAATTTACAATACCACATATATGTTACTTCCTCTCTTTCAATTTAAGTTACTAATTATTGTGATTTATAGTATTTCAATCACTAATTGTTGTGATTTATAAAGCTTTTTACAAAATTTTTTAGTTTATAGTAAAATTCAAAGAAATAAAGAGTAAAAAATAAATTATAATGAATAAAAACTAGACACGTCAATAACCCCGCTGAAATAAGCAAGACAATTGAGAGCTCGCAAAACTAACAAAAAAATAATTCTAAAAAAATTTTAAAAGTAAAATTTAAAAATATACAAAAATAAATAAATAAAAATAGACATATCAATAGTCAGTTAACTGCGTCTAGCCACTGAAGCAATCAAGACAACTCTAAACTGCTAAAGAATTTTTGCAAAAAATAAAATTAAAAAAATTATAAAAAAAGTAAAAATAGATACGTCAAACTTCTAATAGTTAGAGCACACAAGATAATCATATATTGCAAAGCAGGACAATCCTAAGTTGGTCAATCTATTCTCTTATCAAAACCAAATATTATTTTTTTTTTTATATGAAACCCACCTTAAAGCAATAATGATTAAAAAAAAATGGATCCCATCTGTTTCATATGGGTGTGCCCCCCAGTGGCTCATCAACTAATTGTTTACCTAACGCTTTTGTTGCAACCCCACACCACTCCATTTGCACAACAACCCAAACAATGCAAACACATTGTTTCTTCAACTAATTAATTAATCGTGGAAATCTAGTTGGATTACCTATTTTTCCAATTTATTTTCTATTTTATCTTCTTAGAATGATATTTCTTCCTTTTTTACTTGTGTGTGTGGGGTGTGTGGGAGGGGGGGAGGGGTAAAAACTAAAGTTATATATATTCATAAGTATAAAATAATTTGATGAGTTTTCTCTATGTTTATTAATTAGTGTAAATATTTACTCGTAGGTTTTTAAGGAATTTGATCATAGATATCGTAGATAAAATCTAAAATCACTTAAGTATAGGATTGGATCATCTTGTGGAATTGATTGTACAAGGTAGTGAAAAAGGTTCGAAGCAACCACTATTCATTTTCTCTTACTGGCTAAATCAATTTGAAGTGTAGGATTTTATTGGTAATAGAGGTCCAATTATCTAAAGAGATTCCATCAACTAGCAAGAGCGAGAAAAATTGAGTGTTGAACATACAATTTAAAGAATATAAATAATGTCAAGAAGTCCAAAAATAAAAATAAAAAACAAGTGTCGCCTCATTTGCTAGAGAACATAGGGGAAATCATTTTTTTTTCTCTACTTTCTTTTTCTTAAAGATTGGAAGGAACATTAGTCAAGTAAAGTAAGTTGAATAGCTGTAAGCCAAGAAATAAGTGCAGTTCACTTTTCCAAAGAGATTTTGATTTCCACTTTCCACTTCGTTTCTTTCAAGTCTTGTCTTTGTCAGTAACTAAACAATGGGCCTTCTTGTTTCATTTTCTTTCTTCTAGTTCAAAATTTTATGCATGGAAATAGAACCAAAGTATTTATAATGAGTAACCCCTTTTCTCCGGGTATAATATGTAAATATATCTTTTAATTTAATTTCAATTGATAAATATGTCCTTAATTTTGATTGTGCACAAATAGACACTTAAATTTGTATAAATGTTAGAATTCGCATTTCGTGTGTTGGAACAATTACGGAAACTTGGGACCAAAGTGACATTATTGGACAATTTAGGACCAAAGTGGTATTATTGGAAAGTTTAGACCAAAGTGGTATATTTGGAAAGTTTGACTCATGACATTATTGGACAATTTAGGACCAAAATGGCATTATTAGAAAGTTTAGGATCAAAGTGGTATATTTGGAAAGTTTGGGACCAAAGTAAAATTATTGAAAGTTGGGTTCTTGAAGATGAGGTGGGACCCACTTGGGTGTGTGCCAACTTCTAATTGGATCAAGTGGGGCCCACTTGACTTGTGTTGGATTTCAATTGGACCAAATGTGGTGTTGGCCATGGACACTTGGCCAAAGTTGGTCTATATATAGGAGATAATATCTCCTATGTTCTTAGCATTTTCATACTTAGAAAAATCTTGAAAAAATAGGGTGTTGGCCATGGACTCTTGGCCAAAGTTGGTCTATATATAGGAGATAATATCTCCTATGTTCTTAGCATTTTCATACTTAGAAAAATCTTGAAAAAATAGGAACAAGTTGTAGAGAAAAACCAAGAATAACTCATGGCCAAAAACTTGGAAATTCAAAATTCATTTTCTTCCATTTCAAATTTATTTTGATGATAGAAACCTACTATTTTGGGTCTCCTAAGTAGCTTGGAGTAGGTGTTGGAGCAAGAAAACACTTAGTCTTCACTTTTGGAACTCTAGCTCACTTGTGAAGTTGAAGTGAAAAAGGTATGATTTAATCTTGTTTTATGTGTTAGTAAGGTTCTATGTATGTTGTAGCATGTTGAAATGAAGGAAAATCATGAAGACTTGAATATTGGAATTGAGTTGTATGGGTGGATGGTATAGCCGTGTGGTGTGGTATATGTTAAATTGTGTTGTGTGTGTTGGGATTGTGAATTAATGCTTAGTTAGTAGATTATGATCATAGTAGTGTGAGGGAATGGATGGGAATCATCTCTTTTTTAAGCATATATGTAGCATGTTGGTCGAATTGGGTTTATTGTGGTTATATTGGCATTTGGATCGATTATTGATGTTGTTGGACTTGTTGTTGTTGTTGTTGGTTGATTTGAGCTGAGATGGATTCTCGGGGTAGCCTATTTTTATGGGAAAGTGCTGCCGAAATTTTTTATAGAATTAGGGGCAAATTTAAAATCTAATGCCAGGAAGTCTCTACCTAATTGTTTGGTATGGTTATGGATTATTTGTAGACTTTGAGCTTTTCGAAGCGTAAGCTGGATTAGGTTGCACTCGGATTGATTCGAAGAACATTTGAGGTATGTAAAGCAACCCTTTCTTTTTGGCATGTCTTAGTTAAATAGGCTTTGATACAAAACTCGAGGGGAACTCTATTCTTGCAATCCGAGCATATGTATGGTCTTTCTTTGTTCCTTGGCACTCTTGTGTTAACTTTGTCATAATACTGACTCTTATATTTTTAAAGTTTGTAAATGGCGAGAATAAAGGAAATTTGATAAATTTTGAAAGAATTTATTTATTAAAAAAAGATAGACCATGTGTGTGTGTGTGTGTGTGTGTGTGTGTGTGTATGTGTGTGTGTGTGTGTACTCCGATGGTATGTTGTGCCTGATGATATGTTGTGACTTGGGCGTTGTGCTGTGATTGGGGCGTTGTGCTATAGGATGAGTGTGTTCCTCGTAGTTTGGGCTTGTCCGGGTATCCATCGGCCGTGGGATCGGTGACACCCTTCTTGGCGAATCTTGGTAACTTTAAAAGAATTTGGAATAGATAATATTTTGTTGTCGAATATGAACATTGAAAATTGTGATTTGGCATTGTGCTGTGATTGGGGCGTTGTGCTGTGATTTGGCGTTGTGCTGTGATTGGGGCATTGTGTTGTGATTTGGCATTGTGCTATGATTTGGCGTTGTGTTGTGATTTGGCGTTGTGTTGTGATTTGGTCGTTGTGCTGTGATTTGGCGTTGTACTGTGATTGGGCATTGTGCTGTGATTTGGCGTTGTGCTGTGATTGGGCGTTGTGCTGTGATTTGGCATTGTGCTGTGACTGGGCGTTGTGCTGTAATTTGGCGTTGTGATGTGATTGGGGCGTTGTGTTGTGATTGTGGCGTTGTGCTGTGATTTGGCGTTGTGCTGTGATTTGGTGTTGTGCTGTGATTGAGGCGTTGTGTTGTGATTGTGCGTTATGCTGTGTTTGGCGACGTGTTGTGATTGTGCGGATGCTGTGTTTGGCATTATGACTTGTGAGTGTTGTGGTCTTCCCTGGCTCACTCACCCTATGTTTGTATTATGTGACGGGGTTTCGAAAATTTGTATTTTGAAGAGTAAATATTTTGTGATTTTGGATGTGCACCTTATATTTTGAAAAGTAAGTATTTTGATGTTTTGGACATGTCTTTGACTTTCCTACCTTTGCTTTGATTATTACTCTGGGTTATATCCTATACATTCTACTTTACATATTCGGTACATATTCCGTACTGACCCCCTTTTCTTCGAAGGTTGCGTTTCATGCCCACAGGTACCGACCGACGTATAGGTTAGTGATCCATCAGCTTAGGATTTTCACCCGTGGTCTGAAGTGCTCCCTTTGCTCCGGAGCCTGTCCTTGGTATACGCATTTTCTGTTATTTTGCATATACGCTTAGTCGAGGGTACGGCGGGGCCCTGTCCCGTCCTATGATTCTGTCAGTTTTGTTTAGAGTCTGTGAATACATACACGCATGGGTTGTGCCCAGTTTATATGATTAGTCATGTTTTCTGGAAAAAAATAATAATAAATAAGACATCTGTTATAATCTAGCTTTGCGTTTGTATCTGGGTGCCCAATCGAGCACTAGTCATGGCCCACAGGGCTAGGTCGTGACAATAAAGTTGAGTAAGTAGACATATATGTGTGTATTAGTGTTTTACGCGGCAATTCATGTTCAGTGTCCTTCATGTATTATATCACATAAAATATATGTGTTTACTTATTCACATTCAAAATTAAAGGAGAGATATAATTGTTAATTAAGACTAAATTCATAAGACACATTTTTATATTATGTATTTTCTCCATGTTTGATTATATAAACACTTCTCTAAAAAGAAAGTTTTTCATCAAAAAGGGAAAAGTAAATTCCTTTAGGAGGAAACGTGGCCTTTCTTTTTTATTTTCCTTTTTTTTTTTTTTAAATTCCTTTGTGTTTTGTAAAAAAATATATTGTTATATTGGTGTAAATTAAAACTACTTTTATGTAGTGATTATTTTAGGTGCTTATTTTATATAGTTATATTGTTTTTGCCCCTCAAGAAATGACCTTTTTTGTACAGCTTTAAATTGTGCAGTACTTGCTCCAACTAATTCAAGGGGTCATTTGGTAAAAAATAAATAACCAGGGTTTAGTAATGCAGAAATTAGTAACGACGTAGGAATTAATATGTAGGAATTATTTTTTATTAAGTATTGGATTCATTGTTTTTCATCTAATCTTGTGTTTGATTTAAAATTCTACAAAAAAAAATTTTCCAATTATACCCTTGAATTATTATTGAATTTTTTATTTCATGTAATTAGATTAAAGTAGATTATTATTTTTTTGTGGCTTCGAACTAGTTAGGAGAACAATAATTTTGTCGTCATATTTGTTATTTTCTCACTTGAATTATTTGAGAATAAATAATTATGATATTAATAAATTCATCACTAATAAAATGCCAATTTTTAGTTTGATAAAGATAGACCATCTATAATTAAAATCGAAAAGATTGTAAACAATTGTAAATTAAACAATCTATATTTACACATAAAAATTTGAAAGTTGTAGTTTTAATATAGTGTTTATATTTTACAAGGTCACTCAATTTTGAGAATATATTTAACATCATTGGACTTTGTTTTGTAAATAAAATCACCCGACTAAATTAATTATTTAAAAAAAAAGACATGGCAAAATATTTTTTTGTCTATTATGTAAGTATTGTCGCGTCCTATTTTTCTTCGCGAAAAGGGGAAACTGTACGACGTCGTGGCACAATTCTTTTGGGATTTGAAAAGAAGAGTCGTCACCTAATGAAATAAGATGCATTGGGATACCATTCTAATTAATTCTAATCTAAAGGGTCTGAGTCAACAAGAGATCGGGTAAGGGTTCAAGTTACCTCGAAGAGAAGATATTAGACATCCCTTCATGATTCACAAATGCGGACCCTGGTCGTATCTCGCAATTTATATGAGGGTTAACAAATAAGGTCTATTAAAAATTTACCTTAGATTATTCTAAGTGACAAAATATAATAAATTAAACAAATAAGTAAATTAAACAATTAGAAAACTAATCTACCCCAAACAATTGAAAAACAAATCAAAGAGAGAAAAAAAATTAAACTAAGCTATTTTATTTTTCACTCGAATCAATCATTCGATTTCATTTCCGAAAGACAAAATTAAATTTTGACATTTTTAGCTCACTTGGCTCATTCAAGCCAAAGGACAAAAATCAAAGTTTTGTCTTATTCAAGCTTGAGTATAGATCATCTTTTCTGAGGGTCCTATTTACCCCTACCCCTCCTAAGTTGGTTTATTATTAGCCTAAGAGCGACTTAAAAGAAATGAAATATACTATCGCTTCTTGAGTGTGCCTATTGTCCCTTTCTATTGTCCAAGAGGCATTAGGCTTCTAATTTTTGACAGTTCTAGACTTAAAAGAGAATTTAGGTTTCCTATTAAACTCAACGTCACAACAAAACACATAGGACGAACATTTAGCAAGTAAAATTTCACATAAGCCTCTCATCACTTTTTAAAACACAAATAGTTAGTGCAAAGATCTAAATTCGCTAAATGTGTATATCACAGGACAATATGAGAAATATTTTTTACCAAAAGTTTGACAAAAGATTTTTCCCTTTAAAACATATTATTATATTAAAAAACTTTATATTTATTATAACATATGATTACTAAAAATATTTAAACTATACAATATGTTGAAATTCGATAAAGTCTTATAGATATAATTTCTAAGACAACTTTCAAAAATATCTATAAAACTTTTTAGTCATTTAACCATGTATTGAAAAAGTTTAAAATCATAATTGCAAATTTTAAAAACAAATAACATGACATGCCAAAATATTGAAATATATGGACATGATCTAAATAATGCACTTTAAAAAAAATTATTTGTTGGTAAAAAAAACTTTAAAATAGACTTATTAAAAGACTGTTTAAAAACTTATGAGGATAATTTTTATTTGAAATGATAAAAAAAAAATTATGAGATCTAAATACAAAATTAACTTCTTAAAATCATTAGATAACATTTAAAAGGTTAATCTTGATAAAACATTATTTTTTTCAAAAACTTTAGAAGGAAATCTTAATTTAAAGATTTAATTGGTGAAAAATTATTCAGACGTGAGGTCAAAAACATGTAACAATTTAATAATAAGACAATATATTACTAAACTAGAATTCTTTTTTGTCACTTTTAATAAGTATCTACGAAGATTAATATATTAAAAGTTTTAACCTACAAATAATTTAAAACTATGATCAGTCACACACATCAAGAAAAAATAGAATAAATGAAAACAAGTAGCACATAGATGCCCCTCCCCCTATCCCCAATTTTCATTATATTACAGAATATCTTTACAAAAGCAATTACAAATCAAAAATTAATAACGAGAATAGAAATAAATAATACAAAAAAGAGGGGAGGGGATATTCAAAGCATAAGAGAATTTCGTTTGAATCCCATCCTAGGCGAACTTTTCGGTCTTCAAACAGACTAAGCTCCTACTAACAAGTACAAGAAAAAACTTGAGATGAACATAACACTGCAAAATAAAGCCGTATAAAGAAGCATGCAAACCGGTATATCTTGACAAGGTTACGATTAAAGTAATACAATTAAGAAACAAATCTAGAAATTGATAATACCACAATAATTCAAGCAACATCATTTAGTGTCCGATCCCCGACACGTCAAGTTCATGAGAACTTCACAAATTTTGAGCAATGCTCGTGCCGAGAAGGATGTAAAGGCAACAAGAATTATCTTGGCTTAGTAACTAGTAAGACAAAGAAGTAGAGAAGTAACAGTGTCTTTCAGTATCAACAAAAGGAGAGAGAAATTCCCAGTGATAGGTTATCAAAGAAAAGATAAGAGAGCTTGAGTTTTTTTTTTTTTTTAATGATTCCTTCTGTCCCATGAATGAAAAAAGTCCTTGCTTTCATAGCAACTAGATACAAATCAACGGCAAAAGAAAAGAAAGGAAAATTCATGGACCGACCCCATCATCTCTGCCTTGTAGAAACTACGAGATCACCCCAAGGATGCCAGGATCACGGACTTACCATAGAATCTTGTTCAATAAGTGGAACGCATTTGCTGTCCGCTCTCAGGTTGGGCAATCAGGGTTGGAGAAGGGCAATGACTCATTCTTAAAACCAACGTTCTTAAGACCAAAAAGTTCGGCGAAAAGGAGGAAAGTCCTCTGTTCTTGGTTCTCCTGTAGTTGGATCCTCCAAAACCACAAGAATCCTTAGTTAGAATGGGATTCCAACTCAGCACCTTTTGAGTGAGATTTTGAGAAGAGTTGCTCTTTGGAGAGCACAATACAATAAAAGTTGTAAGCTATGTTTGGGGGTGAGAGGGGAGTTATTGTCTATCGTTAGCCTCTATGGTAGAATCAGTCGGGGACCTGAGAGGCGGTGGTTTACCCTATGGCGGATATCAGTGATTCGGGTCTGCTTATCTCCAACTCATGAAGTTAGTCGATACAGTACAAAGCTTTGTGATAGCACCTAAGTTTTCTGATTTGGTGGTTTGATCTATGATTTATCATTCATGGATGTTGATAATCCATCCATCTAATAACACCTTAGGATGGCATAGCCTTAAAAGTGAAGGGTGAGGTTCAAACGAGGAAAGGCTTACAATGGGTACCTAGGCAACCAAAGATGAGAAAGGGCGTAGTAATTGACAAAATGCTTTGGGGAGTTGAAAATAATCATAGATCCGGAGATTCTCGAATAGGGCAACCTTTCGAACTGCTGCTGAATCCATTGGCAGGCAAGAGACAACCTGGCGAACTGAAACATTTTAGTTGCCAAAGTAAAAGAAAGCAAAAGCGATTCGCGTAGTAGCAGCGAACGAAATGGGAGCAGCCTAAATCATGAAAATGGGGTTGTGAAAGAGCAATACAAGCGTTATACTACTAGACTAAGCAGTCAAAGTGTTGCACACTAGATGGCGAAAGTTCAGTAGCCGAAAGCATCACTAGGTTACACTCTGACCCGAGTAGCATGGGTCACATGAAATTTCGTGTGAATCAGCAAGGACCACTTTGCAAGGGTAAATACTCTTGGGTGACTGATCGCGAAGTAGTACCATGAGGGAAGGGTGAAAAGAACATCATCGGGGAGTAAAATAGAGCATGAAACCATAAGCTCTCAAGCAATGGGAAGAGCCAGGGCTTTGACCGCGTGCCTGTTGAAGAATGAGCCAGCGACTCATAGGTAGTGGCTTGGTTAAGGGAACCCACCGAAGCCGTAGCAAAAAATGAGTCTTCATAGGGCAATTGTCACTGCTTATGGACCTGAACCTAGGTGATTTATTCACGACTATGATAAAACTTGGGTGAAACTAAGTGGAGGTCTGAACCGACTGATGTTGAAGAATTAGTGGATGAGTTGTGGTTAGGGGTGAAATGTCATTCGAACCCAGTGGTAGCTGGTTCTCCCCGAAATGCGTTGAGGTATAGCAATTGACTAGACATCTAGGGGTAAACCACTATTTTGGTGTGGGCCATGAGAACGGTGCCAAATCGAGACAAACTTTGAATATTAGTTATGACCTTATCTTTATTCTTAAGGAAAAAAAGTCAAAAATACTTTTAAACTTTCATTTATTAGTTGACTTACTATAATCATTAAAATAAAGTTATTGATGCCTTACCGTTAATAAATTTTACACCTATAACCCAACATTGATGGAAATCTCCAAATAACCTGATTTCTTTGTTTTTACCCATTTTTCCTATAACCTATGCCCAACCTTTCTCAAAAGAACAATTACACCCATTTTCACCCCTTATTTTAAGTTTTTGCAGGGTAAAAGTAGATGCATAATCATGGTTGTACCAACCTCAATAAATCCTTATACAAAATTGACGATTTCAAAGCATGATTTTTAAGCTTAGCTGCATAAAAACTAAGTCTCTTTTCAAAATATGATTTTAAAACTTTAAACTTGCATTATTTTTAGAGTTGAGTTATGAGTTGATGAGTAGAGTCGATTATTTTAAGTCTAAGCCTTATTTGTTTTCTTGAGCCATTTTACATACCAATATTCCATATACTGACATTCATTTGGGCCTATATCGTTAATGATGCAGATATAGGTGACAGAGGACTCAGCAGGCGTATCGTTGAAGTTCAGTTCCCTTGCTTCTCAAAGTTTGGTGAGCCCTCCTAGCTTTTCGGAGGAGCCTTTCTTTTCTTCTTATATTTGAGTATTAGCATTGTTACTGTTGAGGTAGCCCGGGACTTGTCTTGGCACCTTGTAGATGAGAGTACAAGTTTCATATACATTGAATAAAGGTTGATGATTTCTTTTACTTTTTCAAACTTGACCATTGGAGACTATTTTATCAGAGTTCTATTTATTTATCCATTCGATATTTTTCCTTGAGTATATCTTTTGCTGTCGAGTATAATGTTATGATGAGGTCAGGTGGTTCTCTTAGGGAATCAAAAATGGTTCTTCAGGTGCCGACCACATCAACGGTACCCTCCCAGGGCGTGACAGTGACGTAACTGTTAGAACCTGTATTTCGTGTATTAGAACAATTAGGAGAATGTGGGACCAAAGTGGTATTATTAGAAGCTTGGGGACTAAAGTGGTATTATTGGAGAGTTTGGGACCAAAGTGACATTATTAAAAGGTTTGGGACTCAAGTGAAATTTTCAAGACTTGGAGTCTTGAAGTTTCTTTGTAGGACCTACTTGGAATTTATTAGGTTTCTATTGGCCCAAGTGTGGGGGATGGGGCCCATAATTGTTCTATATATGTATGGAAGACCCTTATCTTGTTATCTTGTTACACTTAGAAAATTCTACACAAGAACATGAACACCAAATAGTGCTCTCGGGTTACTATTCATAAGATAACCAAAATTCACTTTCTTTGATTCTAAAATTATTTTGATGTTATAAGCCTTATATATCGAGTCTCCTAAGTAGCGTGGAGGCGTTAGTTTGGCAAGAAAACGTTTTCTTGGTCAACTTTGGTGATTTGAGCTCATTTAAGGGATTGAAGAGACGTTGGACGTCCAGGAGCATAAGTTCGATTAGGTTTGCATTGGATTAGTTTGGATAAGTGATTGAGGTATGTAAAACACTTCTTTTGGCATGATTTAGCTAAATGTAGGATACGTTATGAATCCTGTGAAATAAACTTCACTGGAAGCTTAACAGAACCAGATGTTTTATTTTTACGAGTACTTACTTGATTAGAAATGTCTTTAAAGCCCTGCTTTTCAGTTATTTGATATCAAACTCCTCTATGTCATCCTTGTAAACTGCTAGTAGG
>DF358948.1:69976-102700 GCA_000787875.1 Solanum virginianum | reverse complement strand
GAAACTCTGCCCAAATTTTCTGAAAATGAATAGTACCTTACTTTGGATTCTGATTTGATTTATGTTTTGGACACCCCAGGCGGGTGTCAGTCACGGCCCATAAACTGGGACGTGACAATTACATATTTTCTTGCATGATTTCATCTCTAAATTGTATGGTCTTTCACCCCCATTATTCTTGGGGGTGTTGCATGATGTTGATTAAAGGTTCTACCACTCATTTTCCTGCATGATTTCATCTCTAAATTGCATGCTCTTTTACCCCCATTACACAACCCCAAGGTGTTTGATAAAATGTCCAGTTATGTTTTCTTGAGGAATTGAAGGTCCAAAACATGAGATATAATATGATTGATGTTATGATGATGAAATAAACTTATGTAAATGATATATATGTTCTATATAATATGTTGCATTAGACGATGCCCGGTCCGAGGGGTATAGGAGCCTAGATGACCATGTGAAGGGTATGTACCTTGCCACCAGGGTGTCCAAGTGTGAATGGCATCTCCCAAACATAGTTGGGATTCTAGTTTAGTCTCTTATACACATATGATGTCTTATATGAGCATGAGTTATTTAAAGCATGTTCTACTTATGCATTGAATATACATGCTATATTTTTATACTATGCCTATCGTCTAATGTATACATTTTAAGTATGACATCTATCTATTATTACATTGCACCCCATATACTTAGTACTTTCAAATGTACTAACCCATACTCTTGCCTACATGATATCACCATGTAGGGATCGGTGCTCAATTTAATCATCCTCCTTCTCCATATGGCTAGTTGGTGCTATTCCAAGCTTGTTGGTGAGTCCTCTATTTTGGGGACCTTAGTCTATAATTGCTATTATTTATGTATTGAGACACTTTCTTATGTTTTATTTTGACAATGAGGGTGAGCCCAATTACTTTGTCTTGTCCCCCGCTCTATCCATGTATTTAGAGGTGTTTGTTGGACAAGTTGTGTATTTATGATATGAGCCTGGTTACTTTGTCTTGGCCCCTGCTCTATCTATGTATTTAGAGGTGTTTGTTGGACAAGTTGTGTATTTATGATATGAGCTATGACGTCTTGTCTCTTGATGTTAATATTTTTGGCAAGCTATCCCTTATCCCCTTTGCCTGTTAAGCTTGTTTTATGTCTTTTACATGCTTCCACGACCAATAATGTGTAATGATAAGTTGAGAGGCTTGATTGGGGTTCCTTCGGGTTCCCCATTCGCCGTGTAATGTCTAGGCCCTAGGCTTGAGTCGTGACAAACTTGGTATCAGAGCACTAGGTTGATAGATCTTTGGAGTCTAACATACCGCATCGATTAGAGTCTTATTCATGATTGTGAAGCGCGCCATGACTATGAATAGGAGGCTATAAGACGTTTTAGGAAATGTTTCCTTTCTTCATGTTCTATGTCTTGATATAGAGTTGTAGTGAGTTTTTCCCCCCTAACGATTGTTCTTTACTATATTAGATCATGCCAAACACTAGAGGAAGATGGGCCCAAACTCCCAAGGAGCAAAATAACAATGGTAAGATCTGAGATACTCTTACTATTCTTGCCCAAGTTGTGGCCAACCAAGTCCAACAAGGGGCCCAAGCCCCTCATGCTAATACCCTGGGAGCTAGGGTAAAAGACTTTGTGAGGATGAATCCTCTGGTTTTTCATGGGTCAAAGATGGATGAAGACCCACAAGAGTTCATTGATGAGGTCTACAAAATCTTGAATATCATAGGTGTTGGGCCAAATGAATAGGTGGAGTTGGCGGCGTACCAACTCAATGGGGTAGCCCAAATTTGGTATGAGCAATGGAAGGGGGAGAAGGGGGTTGGTCATGTGGTGCTTTGGGAGGCATTCAAATTGGTAGGAAAATTTGATTTTTCCAAGTTTGCGCAAAACAGTAAGGGTCCGCGACCCTGGCGCGACGTGGCCAGGGTGCGTACCAGTGTATTTATGGCCAATTTTTTTTATTTCAGTTCAAGACCTTGGAGTCTTGGTCCTAAGCCTTCCTATGGGTTAAAACATCTATACTTAGTAATTTGTTAACCCCATATCATTCAAGACATTCCCCAAAACCCTCTCTAACACTTAGACAAATATTTCATCTAAACTTAAGTATCCCACACTCATTCTGGATCTCAAGAATTCCTTCAAGCTTCAAGTTCTCATTTAAATCTCTATCAAGGAAATCCCCAAGTTGAGGTATGTGGGTTTCAACCCTTGGGTCCTTTTACCCATGGTGCCCAACCTTTCTCTTTATGTAAATTGCATGTTTTGAAGTTAGATTATCTATGGGTATCTCTTATGATGAAAGTTGATTATAAACTATGTTGGAGTTTCATAAAATGATATCTGTTTAAGTATGCTTTGAGCTATGAATCTATGATCTATTATGAGATTTGATGAAGGGTTTCAATGTATTTTGCATGAGGGTGTTACCAGGTAATGGTGGGTTGTTTTACATTAAGTTTTCTCACATGATTTCACTCTTGAATTGTATGATTTTGAAATAACATTACACACCCGCCAAGTGTTTGATAAAATGTTCGATTAAGAATCCTTGAGTTATTGATGGTCTATTGCATGGCTTATGAGTTAAGTGACTCTATGATGATGAAATGTTTGTATGTAAGTATTGAATTCATGAAAAGTATCTATGGTGTTGCAAGTTGGTCTCATCTTGTCGAGAAGGTGTCATGCCTCAATCACCTTGTTGAGAGGGTGACATCTCTCAATCACCTTATTGAGGGGGTGCCATGCCTCAATCGCCTTATTAAGGGGGTGCCATGCCTCAATCGCCTTGTCGAGAAGGTATCATGCCTCGATCATCTTGTTGAGGGGGTGCCAAGCCTTAATCACCTTGTTGAGAGGGTGTCAAGTCTCAATCACCTTGTTGGGGGGTGGTATTCCTATGCTATCACGTTGAGGGGTATATACCTAAATCACCTTCCAAGGGGGTGGTATGCCTTGGAGTTAAAGTAATGGAATGCTTGGACTTTGTGGTATGGTCTTTTCTTATGTATGTAATTATATTTGCTAGCCATATGAATTACAAGCATATTTTACCTCAAGCATTGATCATGCATGTCATATTGATGGTTTAATTATCCTTTACTTATGATTATGCATCTTGTCTATGTTGCCTATGTCTTGTTGCATTGCATCCTACATACTTAGTACATCCAAATGTACTAACACATACTCTATACCTACATGATATTACGATGTAGAAACCGAAACTCCTCATGATTATCCTCCACGTGGCTATATTTGACATCTTGAAGATAAGCTTTGGTGAGTCCTCAAGTTCGGCGACAGTAGCTATGCTACTCTTTCTTATGTTATTTCTTTATATTGAACTTTGGTACAATAAGGGTGAGCCTGGAAAGTGTCTTGGCCCCCGCCCGTTCTATGTTTAGAGGTGTTGTTGGACAAGTGATGTAATTATGCTTGAGCTTTGTCTCTTCTATGATTTATGCTATTAAAGACTTCTCTTAGTCCCTTCATACTTATTTATACTCTCTTGATGTTGTTTATTTTGCTTCTGCGACCAAGGATGTATGATTGATATGCTAAAAGACTTATTTGGGTCCCTTCGGGTTCCAATTCATCGTGTCATGTTGTGACCCCATAACTCTATGCTCTTATGTATCCATGTTTCAAGACTTATTTAGTTAGTTTGGGGGTGTATTAGGTTCATGTGAGACTCTTAGTACCTAAACGAGTCAAGACTTCCCTAAAAGTTGAGTTTTGGGTGATGGTTCATGTAAGGGTCCACTTTAAACAGGCATAGCTTTTAGCCTATTTAGAACTAGGTGACCCACATCATGTCAAATGAAAGCCTCTTGAGTTATCTTTCCAACGCATTTGGTTTCACCTAATTTTGAGTTCGGATGAAGGAGTTATGATCGTTTTCCTAAGACCCTCCCATGCAGTGAAACCCCATGGGTACCTATACGGGCTGTGGTATCTTGTACGGGTTGTGTTGAGGTGTATTAAGTTGGGAAAAGACATTTTTGGGCTAAGGAATAGGGCATGACCAGTGGCACGGTCTGTGTAGCTTGCCACTGGCTGGTTGTGGGGTGAGTACAAGAGAGGAATAGTAGGCGTTTGGGGGATTTTTTTGCTAAGTGTTGTGCCACGCCCCCTCACCACGACCCCTGGCATTGGACACGACCTATAGCCCTTGGCGTGGAGCCTGGACAACATTTTCTAGCACTAAGTATGGTGCCATGAGCCTCCACACAGGCCGTGAGGCTCCACACGACTCGTGGAGGCCTCCGTGGTCATGATGAGACGTCTTTTTCCAATCAATTTCCAGACGTCTTTTTCCAATCAATTTCCAACTTCAATTTTTGGACTAAGTACCTTGTCACAGGCACTCCACACAACTTGCGGAGTAATACACAACCTGTGGGACCTTCCGTGGAGTAATAATTTGCCAAATTTTCCATCCGTTCACTTATGGTGTCTTCATAAATTTTAATTACTCTAATGCCCTTTTAGATTTCCAATGCTATCTTAACCTTTCTAAAAGACCTAAACAAGGTTCCAAAGGATCAAACTCATTACTCTTATCTCAAATACACTCTTAATTCTCTCAAAATCCTCCATCAATCCCCAATTCAATTTCAAGGAAACCCAAGAAAAGATTGGATTCCAAGATTATTTCCAAGCCTCCATTCTTCCTAATCTCAATTACAAGCAACTCTAGACCTAAGGTATATGAGTTTCATTCATGGGTTGCCTTCATCCATGAAACTCCCCCCAAAGTGTTTGATAAAATGTCCGGTTATGGTTTCTTGAGGAATTGAAGGTCCAAAGCATGTCTTATGTTATAAATGATGTTATGATGATGAAAGAAGAGTATGTATATGATGTTATGATAATGATAAAAGGAAAATATGTATATGATATCTCTCTATATAGTGTTGGATTGACCATAGCCAATTGAGCGGTATGCCTCAATCACCATGGGAGGTAGGATGTGACCATTCTCTAACCTATCAAGGGGTTTGTATCTTCGTAACCTATCAAGGGGTTTGGACCTTGGCACCAAAGTGATGGGGTGGCATCATCACTAACCTATCAAGGGGTTTGTACCTGGGTAACTTATCAAGGGGTTTGTACCTTGGCACCAGGGTGATGGGGCGGCATCATCACTAACCTATCAAGGGCTTTGTACGTTGGAAACCTATCAAGGGGTTTGTACCTTGGCACCAGGGTGATGGGGCGGCATCATCACTAACCTATCAAGGGCTTTGTACGTTGGAAACCTATCAAGGGGTTTGTACCTTGGCACCTAGGCGATGGGGCGGCATCATCACGAACCTACCAAGGGGTTTGTACTTTGGAAATCTAGCTTGGTTTTTTCTACACATATGCTATCCTATATAAGCATGAGTTACTTAAGCATGTTTTACTTAAGCATTGATCATATATGCAATATTGTTACTTATGCCTATTGCCTATTGTTATGCATTTTGATTATGATGTGTATCTCTTGTAGCATTGCATCTTACATACTTAGTACATTCAAACGTACTAATACATACTCTTGCCTACATGATATCACCATGTTGGAACTTGAGTTCCTCTTGAGTATCCTCCTCCACGTGGCTAGTATGACCTTCTCAACATAGCTGGTGAGTCATCTATTCAGGAACCTAGTTTTGAACTCTTGCAATGTATAAGATATTGTTGTCCATGATGTATCTTGATGTATTGATCTTGTTGTCTATGAGGGTGAGCTTGGTTATATGTCTTGGTCTTTGTTATTATCTATGTAATAGATATGTAGTTTGACAAAGCTATGTATTTATGCTATGAGTTGATTCTATTATCTCTTGATCTATGCTATGACAAGTTCTCCCTTAGCCCCTTTTCCCTTATTTCCATTCTTCAAATGTCTTTTAATAGCTTCCACGACTAAGGATATTTAATGATATACTACGAGGCTTGTTTGGGTTCCCTTCGGGTTCCCCATTCGCTGGTCACATCTAGGCCCTAGGCTTTGGTTCTAACAAAGATAGTATCAGAGTACTAGGTTGTTAGATCCTTGGAGTCCAACACATCGCGTCGATTAGAGTCTTATTTATAGTTGTATTGTGCACCACAACTATGAGTAGGAGGCTATGAGACGTTTTAGGAAATGTTTCCCTTCTTAATGGTCTATGTCATGCTTTAAAAGTGAGATAAGGCTTCCCCCCAATGAATGTTCTTTGCTCTTCTATTTGATTATATCGCTTCAAAGAGAAAGGTGAAGGAAGGTAAGTTAAAGGTTTTGGTTTTGATGGATTCGAGTTTCATTATTTCTTTCATTATTTTTTTGGTTACTAGTGGGCTTCTTGTATGTCCCGAGTTGTGATTTGAACCTTTGGTGTTTATCCCTTGGTTGAGTATATAGTTGCTAGAGAGTCCATAAGTGCTGATCCATGTTCATCTTACATTAGGTTTTTCCTTGTGACTTGTTGGAGTTGGTGTGGTGGTTTGTGGTGTTATATTTGGGATGGAATAGTTGCATGCACATTGTGTCTTCATGGAGATTGGTTGATTTATGCATTGGCTACGTTTATGGATCTCTAGAATAACGTCTTAAAACCCTACTTTGATATGTCTGTGGTGGTCTCTAGTGATGAGGTATTGAATTATGTACAACTTGTGAATTATTTGGGGGGTAATGTTGTGAGTCTTGGAGGATGAGAGCTTGTTTACTAAATGATGATAGTGTGCTTTGTGGATAACAAAAAGGTGGTTAGAATTCTTTAAGGATTATAATATGCGTGTGCATTAGTTTTTTTTTGGTAAGGCTAGTGTTATGGTTGGTGCTCTAAGTAGGGTGCCTATGGGTAGCTTAGCATATGTGGATAATGGTGGCAAAGAAGAGACTAGTGGGGCCCATCGATTAGCTAGGTTGGAAGTAGGTTGAGGGAAGTTGGGAATGGTAATGTAGTGTCATTGGTGGTTTCGAATCTTCTTGGGTTAAGAGGTCTATCTTAGGCAAGGCCTTGATTCCGCCTTATTAGAGTTGGAAGTTTTGGGTGAGAAGATGATAGAGTGGAGGCTATCTCCCAAGGGGGAGATGGTGGTTATGGTACCATGTGGATTAGGTGTGTTTAAGGTTGACAATTGAGTTGAGGATTGTGAGTCCTTATAAAGTGTAAAGGGAGTTGGTAAGATTGCATAAGTTTGGGAATGGCCTATGGTTAGGACTGTGGTTTGTCCGGTTTGACATGCTTCTAGGTGGAGTGGATGTGTTAGTGACTCTAGTGCTATTGCACTCTTTGAGATTGTGGGTAATGTGAAGGATAAGTTGGCTTGGGAGAAGGCCCCGGTGGAGGTATGGATGGATGAATGGGGAAGTTGACTAATAATGAGGTGGTGTTTGTCAATGCTCTTTTGGGGGAGTCGTCTATTCATATGTGTCTCTTGGGGAGCCGGTGTGGGCATGCAGGAATAATATCCCTATCTCTTCCATTCTACTCAAGCCTAAGGTACTCATTAAGTTCCCTTATGTGATTTCAAGTCTTAGTTGGACCATGCATTCATGCTTATGTTAATAAGATTATGAGAATTTTGATATTCATGTTGAAATTTTCTTGAAAATCATGTTTATGTGCATTGTTGCATTCATGTTTGGGCTAAAGTCTTCATGACTACTTTCCTTGTGTACGTTTCTTTAAAATTCGAGGACGAATGTTCCCAAGGGGAGATATTGTGACAACCCATAACTCTATGATCTTATGTATCCATGTTTCAAGCCTCATTTGGTTAGTTTGGGATTGTATTAGGTTCACAGGAGACTCCTAGTACCTAGACGAGTTCAAGACTTCCTTAAGAGTTGAGTTTTGGGTGATGGTTCATGCAAGGGTCAACTTTAAACACGTATAACTTTAGCCCATTTAGAACTGCGTGACCCACGACTTGTTAAATGAAAGCCCTTTGAGTTATCTTTCCAATGCACTTGGTTTCACCTCATTTTGAGTTCGGATGAAGGAGTTATGACCATTTCCGTAAGACCTTCCCGTGCAGTGAAGCACCACGGGCACCTATACGGGTTTTGGTGTCATGTATGGGTCGTGTTGAGGTGTTTTGAGTTGAAAAAGACCATTTTTGGGCTAAGGCATAGGGCACGACTAGTGGCACGGGCCGTGTGGCTTGCCGCTGGTTGGTCGTGGGGTGAGTACAAACGAGGAATAGTAGGCATTTGGGGGAGTTATTTTGCTAAGTGTTGTGCCAGGCCCCCTCGCCACAACCCCTGGAATGGGGCATGACCTATGGGCCTTGGCGTGGAGCCTGGACAACATTTTACAGCACCAAGTATGGTGCCACGAGCCTTTACATAGGCCGTGAGGCTCCACACGACCCGTGGAGGCCTTCGTGGTATGATGAGACGTCTTTTTCCAATCGATTTCCAACTTCAAGTTTTGGACTAAGTACCTTGTCACGGGCACTCCATATGACCCGTGGAGTGCCACACGACCCAAGGGACCTTCCGTGGGGCAACAATTTTCCAAATTTTCCATCCGTTCAATTTAAAACTAAGTTGGGGTTTCTTAAACTTATGATTATCTAAGCATGTTTTGAGTTATAAATCTTAGATCTAAAGTGAGAGTTGATGAAGGGTTTTAATGTATATTGCTTGGGGATGTTGGAAGGTGTTGATTGATGGTTTTACATTCAATTTTCTAGCATGATATCACTCTGGAATTGCATGGTTTAACTCTGGTATCACACATCCATCAAATGTTTGATAAAATGTTTGGTTATGGTTTCTTGAGGAATTGAAGATCCAAAGTATGTCTTTTGTTATGAATGATATTATGATGATAAAAGAAGAGTATGTATATGATGTTATGATGATGATAAAAGTAAAGTATGTATATGATATCTCTCTATATAGTGTTGGATTAACCATAGCCAATTGAGGGGTATGCGTCAATTACCATGGGAGGTAGGGTGTGACCATCCTCTAACCTATCAAGGGGTTTGTACCTTGGTACCCGGGTGATGAGGCGGCATCATCACTAACCTATCAAGGGGTTTGTACATTGGTAACCTATCAAGGGGTTTGTACTTTGGTAACCTATCAAGGGGTTTGTACCTTGGCACCTAGGCGATGGGGCGACATCATCTCTAACCTACCAAGGGATTTGTACTTTGGAAATCTAGCTTGGTCTTTTCTACACATATGCTATCCTGTATAAGCATGAGTTACTTAAGTGTTTTGTACTCAAGCATTGATCATACATGCAATATTGTTATATTATGCCTATTGCCTACTGTTATGCATTTTGATTATGATGCCTATCTCTTTTAGCATTGCATCTTATATACTTAGTACATTCAAACGTACTAACGCATACTCTTGCCTACATGATATCACTAGGTACGAACCGGAGTCCCTCTTGAGCATCCTCTATCCACGTGGCTAGTACGACCTTCTCAAGATAGTTGGTGAGTCCTCCATTCTGGGGACGTAGTTTTGAACTCTTGCAATGTATAAGACATTATTGTCCTTGATGTATTGATCTTGTTGACTATGAGGGTGAGCTTGTTATATGTCTTGGCCCTCGCTCTTATCTATGTAATAGACGTGTCATTAGACAAAGCTACGTATTTATGCTATGAGTTGATTCCATTATCTCTTGGTCCTATACTATGCCAAGTTCTGCCTTAGACCTTTTGCCCTTATTTCCATTCTTCAAATGTCTTTTAATTGCTTTTACGACCAAGGATGTGTAATGATATGCTACGAGGCTTGTTTGGGGTCCCTTCGGGTTCCCCATTCGCCGGTCATGTCTAGGACCTAGACTTGGGTTGTGACATACGTCTAGGCCCTAGGCTTGGGTCGTGACAGGATATTTTAAGGTTGAATGGAGCATGATAAAAATAGGAAGAAATACTAAATGCTGCATAATGATGCAAATTAAGTTTAGAAAGTTAAGATTTATTATTCCCTTCTCAATCTTGTTTCATTTTTTATATTTTACATGCATGTATTTCTTTAAATTTTGAATCCCTGTATAGGGATCCTAACTCTGCTACTATTGAGGCAATATAGTGTAGAGTCTCCTAGCTACAAGTGACATTGTTTGTTATCAACTATAAATATCCAGATCCTGAAACAAATAGCTGTTGAACTTTGCAGATGTTCTTCTTCTGCATCGACTCCGCAGATCTCTTACATATGCATTAGAATTTAGACAAAAGATGCAATCTTGTGAGAAGCCAAAACCATACTGCAAAAGAAACTCAAAGGCTAACATGTCCCACTGTTCTAGTGAAAGCAAGTACTTTGTCATGTGAATGGGTCTAAGTATGTTGCCATAAGACCAATTTATCACTCAGCTGCCCGGCTTATATATGTTACTGAATGCGTGCAGTAAACTCATTCCAATTTTAACAATGGAACAATTTGGATTTCTCAATCATGATTCATGAATTTATTTCAATCAATTAACAATAATCATCAACCGGAGGATAGTAATTGTAATTTCTAGAAACTAGACTTTGTTCATTGAATAGGTAATGAGAAATTACCACATTTTTAACTTAAGAACTAGAGCAACGGTTACAGAGATACCACAACAGAGAAATTTCCATAAGACCTATATCAACTACACCTAACAACTAATCTAAGCCACCTAACTTGCACAATCTAACCACCAAATCCATAGAGAGTCCTTCCCTGTCTCTTTAGGGCATAAACAATGTCCATAGCAGTGATAGTCTTTCTCCTGGCGTGCTCGGTGTAGGTGATGGAATCACGAGTCACATTCTCCAAAAAGATCTTCAGCACTGCATGGGTCTCCTCATATATGAGACCGGAGATACTTTTCACACCACCCCTATGAGCAAGCCTGTGAATAGCTGGCTTAGTGATGCCCTGGATGTTGTCTCTTAGAACCTTCCTGTGTCTCTTGGCTCCTGCCTTGCCTAATCCCTTGTGTTCCTTTCCACGACCAGACATTTTCACAGAGAAACTTGATGAAGATGAAGTTTCTAGGGTTTTGAAATTGGGTAAAATGAACTCTCTTGGTTGAAATTTTGGTGCGATTTGGTGGGCGGTTTAAAATTTGGCAGAGCATAAAGCATAGCCGCTAATTATTTAGACATCGACGGACGGCAGTGTCGCTCCATGTAAAAGGCGAAAAGTTAATATGAACCATTTATTGAAAGATCAAGGGATATTAATTGATCTAGTAAAAGTTTCTCATTAAAACGAGGAAGTGTAGATTTCTATATTCAACAATTTACCTTTTACTTCTTTTGTTCATTATTAGATGTCAAATTTTAGCTTGATACACCTATTTAGAAAACAATGATTAGTATAGTGAGATTACCATTATACTCCAATTATATAAAAATATTCATTAAAGTCATAATTCAAATTCTAATATATTTAATACTATCAATACAATGTAGAAGTGTTTCACGATTTAATAATACTCCCTTTATTCCAAAATAATTGAATTATTGGGGGATTTTTTAGTTTTAAAAATAATTGAATTGTTCACTTTTCAAGGGATATGTTGAAAATTTTTCCAATTTTTCCCTTCTTTTTCTTTTTGAATTTTGCATTAGAAATAAATGATACATTAACTGAGTGTTTAGAGTTTAAAAAGGATAAAAATGAAAAAAAAAATGATTAAATTTTGTCTTTATATTTTTTTCTTAATATGTGTGATATAATCAATAATTCAATTATTTTGAAATAGACGGGGTATTTCTTTTCTTTTTCAAAGAAATATTGCTTAGGTAATATAAGGATGAATTAATCATTGAAGATTTCAACAAGTTCTTTATTTTTCAACATTAGTTTTGTAAGTAAACTGGGGATAAAATAGGTAAAATAACAAGTAAAATGAAAACCAAAGTAGAAATTTTTTGACATCTAATAGTGAATGGAGGGATACATCCTTATAGTCAAATTAATCTACTTGTCATAATTTTTTTCATATCTTTTAAATTTTAAATTATTAATAATTAGTATGATTTCTATAAATATTTAAAAAATGACAAAAACTTCTTTATTTACAATCTACAAAAGATAATATAAACAAATATTATTATGTATTAAAAAAAGTCATAATTACGAAAAAAATTACAACCCATTAGTAACTCATTCGTAAAAGTCGCAAAAAGTCACACCCAATAGAACAATACCCATTCAAGGTTAAAAGGTGCTTTTCCAATTACATTATTTTTCTTTAGTCAAATCACTTTACTCACACTTTGTAAGACCAGCATAACTCTTCTCAACTCAATTCTCCCGAATCAAAAAATGGTTTTTCTATATCAGTTCATTTTGGAAGTAGGCGTCTACTCTTTCGTAAGTCCCAGCCATTTTTTTTTCTAAATTATCTTTATTAACCATCTCTGTTACACTTTTTTTTCTAGTCCGCCCCTGGTGTTTTTCCCATTCATTTTCCAGCAGCTCATTTCTTTTTCATCAATTATGTGTTTTTGTCCTGTAACAGTTAAACATGTCGTGCATATAATGAGAATGTTGTTTTTCGTTGATTATGATGAATTTCCGGAAGAGGATTTCCTGTTGTATGCAAAACCTAAATTGGATTAGTCAACACTTCATTGATGGAGTACGGATTCTTACTCTCTCGGTTTCTTTCCAGCATTTAGAATATTTCGATGTTCAATTGAATCTTTGTAAATTGTAATCTGCCAAGCATACATCTTGATGACATTGTTTGCACTTTGTGTCATAAAATTGAGTACTCTGTGTTGAGCTTAAAAGGGTGTGAATGACAAATGAAGAATTATAACTTTTCTAAAAAAAGGTTGTGTGACCTTTACAAGTGGTTGTGTCCTTTCCAATAAGGCACAATAAACACCTTTTGTTTTCTATATATAGGGAATTTTCCTATCATTTCAAAATGAGTTTTTTCTGACTTCTTTTTCTTCTACACAAACAAATTCTAGTGTGCTTTACTACTATTGAGTGGTTCACTGAAAGCGTGGTTTTAGGTACCAATTCACCGGTGAATAAAATCATTCTATCCTGGGAGCATATATTCCATTAACCTTGGGTACTTGAGGGGAATAATTTTCTTAGGACACACTGTGTATTCAGTGGGCTCGATTTTCTTCTTGTCAATTTTTATTTTGTGATTTTCTTTATGGATCTTGTTTTCATTACTAGTTTTAGTTTCTGGTTTTGAAAACTTGATTAGAATCTTTGTGGTTATTATTTTCATAAAGTTTTGTTCTACAAAAGTTTTGTTTTACAAAATATTTTTTTCTACAAAAGATTTTGTTCAACAAAAGTTTTTTTTATAAGTATTTTACTTATATATGTTGAACAACAATCTTAAGGAAATTACCATGTAAATTATTTAGTCTACGATGTTGGAGAAGACAACGAAACCAACAAACTTAATGTTCATGTATGGTTTTTGTTTTTCGTTTACTAATGATTTTCATTTGCACTAGGGTAAATTAAAAGAAGTTTCTTATAATTAATTATCCAAGAAAATGTATGCATGAGAATTGTCTTAAGGCACAGGGAAAAAAGAAGAAGAAAACAACCCACTAAATTGATAAGGTGTGTTGATTGGTAAAAAGATATTGAGAATTATGCCTCGTGCATTTTCTTTGAACATAGATAAGATATATAACAAATGGCATGCCAAGTAGGGATTATTATTGTTATTACTTTGTGTTTTGCTTTGTTGAAGCCAAACGATAAAAAATATTAATTTATCTTATTATGAAGAGAGAAAAAAAATTGAAGTTCAAAAGGCACTAATTTGGTGAAACAGTGCATAATTTTTTCAAAAATATTTTTTTGTCCTTAATTAACTTGGTCCAGATTATCCAAGAAGTCCCTACAAATATGTTTTCTTCAATTAGAATGTGACATAACTTTTACTAATCTCTTCTTTTGGATTGACTATTCTTACACTAAGAATCTGTATCAACAGTTGAATGAGGGAGGCAACTTTTACTGGAAAACTAATTTGGTCATGAGACAATATTATTGCCCATTGATTTATTCACTAAAAAGTCAAATTTATTTGATGTTTGTGAAAAGTTGAGTAGTGAATAAACTTTAAAGATCCCCACTAACTTGATAACGATGAAAAGTTACTTGAAAAGAAAATCATATTCTTGTAATTTTCTAATTCTAATTTGGAGACTAAAACTTGTGTAGTTTTCTACTCCATGTGAAGTCCAACTTATTAAACTCTTTGTTTGAATAAATATCTGACTTGAAGAGTATAAGAACTTCATCATTAACTAGAAACAAGTGGTACAATGTTGCTGTTTTAGTGTTAGTATTTTAAATACTAAATGATCTCTCTAATTGTGCCAGAAAGGAAAAAAGACTAGCAACATAAAATTAATGATCTTGTTCCTGCAATGGGTATCTCTATAAATTAAATTTTGACATTTTGCAGAGGATGTCAAAGAAATTGAAGCTCTACTTCTTTTATAGAGTATTATTTTCAAAAGATACTTTATGTTGCCAATGTGTATTTCGATCGTATACATTTGAAGTATGAGAAGATAAATACATGAAAAATAATTTTGAGATCATACTTAAAATGTGGGGGTTCTTTGCTTGTGATAAAAATAAAATTAGACTTAATGCCTATTATAAATGTGGAAGCACAAGATATGAGTTTCTATTCTTGTATGATGTTAGATTCCCACAAAAGCATTTTACAGTATATGTGATATTGTGGTCATTGTATTTTTTTGTTACTAGTATGCGATATGATAATTGATATGACTAGTATGAAACCAACAAGGTATTCACTTTAAACAATGTTTTTATTTGATAAAATTGTAATAAGTAAGAACATATATATATATATATATATATATTGTTTTTACTTGCTTGAGTCAAATTGGTTATGACATGAACATTTGGGACTTGTCAATTACAAAATCTTGTGAAAACTGAGCAATTTAGAAGTTTTGCCTAACTTTAAGTGCAATAAATTAAAATGTCAAATTTACGTTGAATCTAAGTATGCTAAGTATCTTTGTAAATTTGTCAAAAGGAATTTCAGTCCCTCAGAAAATTGACATTGACATTTACGATATTAAGTCAACACCAATTCATGGTGGGAAAAAATATTTTATAACTTTTATTGATGATTGTATTAGATACTGCTATGTTAATTTACTTAGTAGTAAAGGTGAGACAATTGAAGCATTCAAACAACACAAAAGTGAAGTTGCAACACAACTGAACAAAAAGATCAAAATGATAAGGAGTGATAGGGGTGGTGAATATGAATCTCCTTTTGAGGAAATATGTTTGAAATATGGCATTATTCATCAAACAACATACCCTTGACTTACTTCAATCCAATGGAATTGCTGAAAGGAAAACATCGAACATTTAAGGAGATGATGAATGTTATGTTAATTAGTTCTGGTTTGCCCCATAACTTGTGGGGTGAAGCTATCCTTGCGGCTAATTATATAGTCAATCGAGTTCCCCATAGTAAAACATAATTTCTTCCATGTGGAAAGTGGAAAGGAAGAAAGATCCAATCTTGAATACTTGAAAGTGTTGGGGTGTTTGACTAAGGTCCAGATTCCTAAACCTGAAGGGACAAAAATATGACCAAAGATGATTGATTGTGCGTTCATAGAATATGCCTTGAATAGTAAAGCATATTGATTTCTAGTGCATAGATCAGAAAATCCTAGCATTCATGTTAATATTGTAATTGAATCAGATAATGCTGAATTCTTTGAAATAATATATCCGAATAAGAAAAACCATGAATCATCTAATGAAGAAACTAAACGGCCTCAAGAAGAAACAAAAGAGTGTGACCATAATGAGGAAAATCCAAGGCGGAGCAAACGCCAAAGGACCTCTACTTTTTTTGGACCTGATTTTGTAACATTGTTATTAGAACATGAGCCTCGAACCATCAAAGAAGCTATGACTTCTTCAGAAGCACAATATTGGAAAGAGGCAGTCAATAGTGAGATTGAATCCATAATGAATAATCATACATGGGAATTGGTTGATCTTCCTCCTGGAAATAAACCCCTAGGGTCTAAATGGATTTTCAAAAGGAAAATGAAAGCTGATGTCACTATTGACAAATATAAAACGAGACTCATTGTTAAAAGATGTAGATAATGTGAAGGTTTTAACTACTTTATTATGTACTCATCAGTAACTAGAATCATGTGAATTCAAATATTAATAGCATTAACCATGGTGTACGTTCTAAAAATTCATCAAACGGATGTCAAAATAGCCTTCTTAAATGAAGACTTAGAGGAAGAAATCTTTACGAAACAACCAAAAGGATTCATAGTTCCTGGAAATGAAAAAAAAGGTATACGAACTTGTTAAGTCATTGTATAGACTAAAGCAAGCACCTAATAGCATGCAAAATTTGACTATACAATGTTGTCAAATGATTTTAAAATTAATGAGTGTGAATGTGTTTACATAAAAACACTCTAAATAAAATTATCATTGTTTGCTTATATGTGGATGATATGTCAATAATGAGTAACGACATTGCTAATTTAAATGCTAATAAACATATGCTTGCTAATAAGTTTGATATGAAAGACTTAGGAGTTTCTGACTTGATATTAGGGATTAAAAATTCACAAAACTTCTCAAGGTGTAGCATTGTCTCAATCTTATTATATCCAAATGATACTAGAAAAATTCAAGTACTTAAACTACAAAAGTGCTAATAACCCTAATTGATCTGAACCTTGATCTTGCTAAGAATAAAGGTAAAAATTAGTCTCAATCAGATTATGCCAGAGTGTTGGAAAGTTTAATGTACATCATGGTACATTGAGTCGGTATACAAATAATCCCAACCAAAATCATCGATGGCAATGAAACGAGTTTGGGGTATTTAGAACACACAAAATTTTGCTTTGCATTATAACAAGTATCCAGCAGTTGTTGAAGGATATAGTGATGCAAACTCGACTACCGGGTCAACTGAAACTAAGTCCACAAGTGGATACATCTTTACTATTTATGGAGGAGCAATATCATGGAAATCATGCAAACAAACATGTATAGCTCAACGTATTATGGAGGCTGAGTTCATAGCTTTAGATAAGGCTAGTAAAGAAGCTGAATGGCTTCGAAATTTCTTAGAAGACATTCTATTTTGGTCTAAACCAATGGATCCTATATGCATACATTGTGATAGTCAAACGACGATAGGAAGAGCTGAGAGCATTATGTATAATGGTATATCTCGTCACATATGTCGAAAACACAATACCATTAGACAACTACTCTCTAATGGAATTATCACATATAATTGACTATGTAAAGTCAACGGTAAGTCTCGTCGCATACGCTGAAGACACAATACCGTTAGAAAACTACTCTCTAGTAGAATTATCATAATTGACTATGTAAAGTCAAAGGATAATGTGTCAGATCCACTTATAAAAGGCCTAACTAGAGAGGGAGTTGAGGGATCATCAAAGAGAATGGGACTATAGCTGAGAAAAAATCATCGTAGCAGTAACTCTACCTAGAGACTAGAAATCCTAAGATCTATGTTCAAGGAGATCAAACAAAGTCATTGATGACGGTTAAACATTGTCAAAATTTTTATAAGGTCCATTCTCATGATGAGACAATGTTCAAAAACAAGGATAAGGTATTATAAGCTTTTAATGGTTTCTAAGTTTGATACAGGGTATATCAAATAGTGCTTCTACGGGATAACACATTTAGAAATCTCCTATGTAAGTGTGACGTGTAACCTGCTTCAAGGAGAATCCAATCAGAATAGTTGTCTATGTACTTATCAACCAGGAAGTGTTCATGGCTGAAACGAACAAAATAATGAGAACCATAGATAGTAAAGGGTTGATTGTGTGATATATGGTTGTCTAGGTATATACCAAAGCTCGACGCTTAAAAAATATCAAATTGACCTATTGATTTAGTATATCCGACATATGTTTACTATGAAAAGATCAAAGGTAAACCTACTTATCCAGATACAACTGATTCTTGCTTGTAAAGTACACACTTGTCCGTTTTTTTCTTAGAGTCATTTTCCATTCATATAGGGGATTATTGAGTCCAAAAGGGTGTGAATGATAAATGAAAGAGTTATAACTTTTCTAAAAAAAGGTTGTGACCTTCCCAAGTGTTGTGTCCTTTCCAATAAGGTACAATAAACACCTTTTGTTCTCTATATATAGAGAATTTTTCTATCATTTTAAAATGAGTTTTTTTCTAACTTTTTCTTTTGTCACAACCTAAGCCTAGGAAGTAGATGTGACACGGTGAATGGGAAGCCCGAAGGCAACCCTAACAAGCCTCTTAGCATATCATTTAGACATCCTTGGTTTTGCCAAAACAATAAAAGATAAATAAGATATAGCAAATAATTTCTAAGGGGCAGATAAGTATGACTCACACTATAGGGGCATTTTGGGACTTGGGAATTTCATCATTTTCCACCAAAATCAATAGCATCAAATAGCATTGTCACAACCCAAGCAAAAGGCCTAGACGTGATACGACAAATGGGAACTCAAAGGGACCCAAAAAAGCCTCTTAGCATATCAATCACACATCTTTGGTCGTGTTAGCAAAGTAAACAATAACAGGATAATATAAAAAGGGAAGCAGGACTAAGGAAAGTCTTTGATATCATAAAAAAACATAAGGAGTCAAGCCATATCAATCACACAAAAGATAATATAAAAGGGAAGCGGGACTAAGGGAAGTCTTTGATAATCATAAAAAAAAACATAAAGAGTCAAGCTTATAGCATAAATACATCATAATATTCCAACAACACCTCTAAACATAGAATGGAGTAGGGGCCAAGACACTTTTCGGGCTCACCCTCATAATGTCAAATGTTCATCATAAAGAAGTCTTAGGAATAGCAAGAGAAAGTAGATAGTGTCCCCGAATTTGAGGACTTACCAAACTTATCTTCGAATAATCTCACTAGCCACGTGAAGGATGATCAAGAGGAGATCTGGTCCCTATATGGTGATATCATATAGGGATAAAGTATACATTAGTACGCTTGAATGTACTAAGTATGTAGGATGCAATGCAGCAAGACATAAGCCAATGTAGTCAAAATGAATAGAAATAGGCAATAGATAAGTATAATCTCAATATGGCTTACATGATCAATGCTTGAAGTAAAACATATTTATAAATCATACTACTTGCATAGAATATATACATATGTGGGAAGAGACTAAAACCGACAAAGGATAAAACCAAACGAGCTATAACTTGGAATCTCAATGATTACCCCTTATCGGTAAAGAGCTGGTCTACTTGCCAAGATAAACCATACTTCACCTTATGGGAACCTATCCTATTTCCAGAAGGATTTCATGAAAAGCTTCGCCTTATAGGAACCTATCCCATTTTGGGAAGAATTTTAAGAAAAAGTGCACTAAATGGATCCACTAGTAAAGTAAGGGTAAAGTATACTCCTATGTTGGCACACAGTTTGAGGAAAGAGAGCAAATCCTCCATCCATCGGTGCTAAGCCTAATCCCACAGAATAATTGAAATTATCATATCTTTAGTAACTTGTAATGAAAATAGAATCATAACACGAGTAGCTCTAGAACATCTTTAACCTCTAATGGTGAGCCTAAATTTAAAACATAAGAATAGATCATCATCAACCATTACCCTTGCATTAACATCAAAGGCTCATAAGAGGTAAAATCTTTGAAGGAGGGCTTAATCTGGCAATACAATATCATAGACATTTTCATGAATTCAATACATCCTTTGAAAGCTCAAAATCATCATAAAGTCACTTGACTCATAAATCATATAATAGATCATCAATAACTTTAAGAATCCTTGAAAAGACATTTTATCAAACACTTGTGGGTGTGCAATGCCAATTAAAAATCATACAATTCAAGAGTGAAATAATATGAGAAAACTAAATGTAAATCAACCCACCAACATATAGTCAAACCCACATATAGAATACCTTAAAATTCATCATCAAATTTCATGATAAATCATAGTTTCATAGCTCAAAACATACATAGTCTCAATAAACAAAATCAACTTATAGTATAAGCTTGAGATAGATAGACATGCATATTTAATCAAAACTTCATAAAATCCCAACATATTTCATGCTTATGATCCATCATAAAAGTTACCCATAGTTAATTAAACTTGAAAATATGCAATTTTCATAAATAGAAAGATTGGGCTCCATGGGTGAAAGGACCCAAAGGATGAAAGCCACATACCTTAAATTTTGCTTTTCTCGATGTAGACTTGAAAGGGACTTGAAACTTGAATGGAGTTCTTGTAACACCCCATAAAATTACCAAAATACCCCTAAAATGTATCATGTGCTCAACGGGCCTTCCAAAGCTCCAATGAGAAATTTGAGACCGAATTTACAATTAGCGTGAAAAATTGAGTCAGAAAATGGTCTCGACCCGATTTAAGAACAATCGGGTCAAATTATGAAATTGCATAATTTGTGCAAAAATAGTAGCAAATTCACTTCCCCTTCATGACCCGCCAGGGACATAGACTTGCACTTGTAATTTTTGTTATTTTTTTGATGGGAACTATTTTTCAAAAAATTGCTCAAAATACACTAGTGTATGCCCCTATGCGACGTGCACCTATATATCAAAAATTATTTTTTTCTTTTAATTTTGAGAAGGCCAATTTTGTCCTTCCCAACATATTTTAATATCCCAAAAAGGGTTTTAAAGGATATTTTGTACAAAATGGGTTTTAAACCCATAAATGTTCTAAGACTTTTACGTGAGTTCTAAGAGAAGAGAAGATCAAGAGAGGTGAGGGTTTATGTGAAAATTCAAATCCCTTGAAGATTCGTCATTCTCAGGTATCTAAAGGCTACCCAAAAGCATGGAACTGTTCTTCCATATGCCCAATGTAGGGTTAGGATGACAAATAAATGTTTGGAAGTCTTGAATTCTGATTTCTTGAAAGTTTCTTAAATATTAGAATTAAATTCTTGGATATTATCTTAAGTTCTTGAATATATTTTTTAAGCTATATTTTACATCTTAAATTGATGATCATCATGCTTAAAGTTTACTGTATACATACATTATTATATGATTGTGATCTAACCCTTACAAATTCTCTCTGTAAAGACTTGAATAATGAACTTAGGGGGATGTCTATAGCCTTGATTGTCTAAATGTGATGTGTTACTAGGTTTGAGTCCTTAGGTGAGTGTATTGATGACTGTGATAGCTGAAATTAATATTGATAGAGTTGAATGAATATATTTCCCTTGAATTTGGAAAAATAATCTTGCCCGTAGAGGTTGGGTGATTGGAGTTCTTGATGGATTGATAGACTTATGAGCATATTGAGTCCTGGGAGGAGTATTAGCACTAAAATGGGTAAGATTGAGTCCCTATCATACTCATTAACTACATGGACATCGTCAGAGAGGATTGGACCATGAAAGCGGATGTTTCCTTTATCCTAAAAGAGGAATTGACAGACTTTTGAAACCACTGACAGACTCGTCCTTTACCCCGATAAGGTATTGGACAGATATGGCGACGATATCTCTTTGTTGTATGACTACCAGCTCATAGTTAGTGGTTGTCAGTTATAGAAACTCCCAGATACGTTTCATGATGATAGAACTCTGATGTGATGTGAATGTTTATGATTCAATGGATAGTTAGGTGATAGAGTCTTGTCCTTTAATCTTAGGTGAGGTTGAGTGATTGCATATTGTTTTCTTTTTCTTTAGCCCATTTTAGATACAGTATATTCCACATACTAACGTCCCTTTAGCACTATAGCATTTTATGCTACAGATTCGATAGATCAAGGACTTCAGCAGCCCGATCGTTGAGGTTCAGAGCTTTCCTTATTTCTAGAAAGTGGTAAGTCCTCCTCTGCATTCGGAGGATGTTTATTTTCTTTTGATAAATAGTCTTTTTACTTGATTTTGGTAGCCATGGCTTGTCATGGTACCATCTCAGATAATAGTACAGAGGCTTTATAGATGTAGACGTTGATGTTTGATGTGAGGGGTTCTTGCCCTCTTCTTTCTTTATATTGAGACATCTTGCCCTCTTCTTTCTTTATATTGAGACATTTGTTTGATATTCTATTTCTTCCATGATAGACTGAGATTGATAACATTGATCCCATAGATAAAATAGTATTATTATTATTACATTATTTTCTTCCGCGAATGAATTGACTGGATGAAGGCAATGAGACTAGGTAGTCTGCTTGGGGGCTAGCAATAGTCTCCGAGTGCCAATCACATCTAGGGTACCCTCTCAGGGCATGAAAAACTTGGTATTAGAGCCCAGAGTTCAAGTGTCCTAGGGAGTCTATGAGGTCGTGTCTAGTAGAGTCTTGTTTTTGGGTGTGTTATGCATTATACTTCATAAGTAGGAGGCTATAGGACATTAGAAAGTGTTACCCTTCTTATATGATCTGAGTTTGTTCTATGAAGTTAACTTGTGAAATCCTATTTTAGCTCGTGCATTTTACGCATACAGAAAATACCGCCAAAGAGAATAGTTGCTCAGAGAGATACCCTAACCTAGTTGCTGAGAACACCCAATTGGAGGCTCCGATTAAGACTGAGACTAGGAAATGAGGACACCCGCTAGGACTGCTGAGGTCCCTCAGGCACCCCCTACTCAGCCCCGGCTAGCTCCCACTATTAAGGTGGAATTTAGGGGATCCATGACTATGCTGACTCAGTTAGTGGCCTCCCATGGGAATAACCAAGGTTCCTAAGCTCCTATTCTGGCTTATAGGAGCCTCAACCGTAACCCGACTCAGGGACTTTTGATGATAAACCCACCAGTATATACAGGGTCAAAAGTGGAGGAGGACCCATAAAATTTTATAGATGGGATGTATAAGGTCCTGAGGGTTATACATATAAATGAGCTTGAGGGAGTGGAGCTTGCGTCCTACTAGCTGAAGGACGTGGCTAATGTGTAGTACACCTAGTGGGAGAGGAGTAGAGGTGAGGATACGAAGCCTACCTCATGGGAGGAGTTTGAAACTGCTTTCCTTGATCACTTCTTTCCTCAAGAGTTGAGGGAGACGAAGGCAGAGGAGTTCGTGAATCTGAAACAGGGAGGGATGACTGTGAAGGATATAGCCTTAAGTTCATCAAACTGTCAAGGTATGCTCCAGAGATGGTGAAAGATATGAGGCAGAGGATGAGGAGGTTTGTCTCTGGTCTGGCCAGATATATGCAGAAAGAGTGTAAGGCTACTTTGCTTCTTCCTGGTATGGACATCTCCAGACTTACAGTGTATGCCAAGCAGAAAGAGAAAGATAAGATGAGGAATATGGATGAGCATTTGAGCAGAAAGGTGAAGTCATCGGGACATGATCCTAGCCCACAGAGATAACATAGAGATGACAAATCTTATTTTCAAAAGAGATCATCACATACCGCACCATCTATAGCAAATGCACTTATGTAGCCAACCAAGTATGATTAGAAATCTCAGGGTTATTAGAATTTCAGGACCCCAGGCACCTAATCTCAAGCCAGTGTGACTCAAGGTATAAGGGGAAAACCATCTTGCCACAAGTGTGGTAAGCGTCATCTGGCTGAGTGCCATGTTGGCAAAGATGTGAGTTATACATATGGTCAGACTGGTCATTTCAGTTTTGAGTGTACAAAGAGGAGGCGAGGTGAGGGGAGAGGCAGAGCTCAGTCTTTGAGAACACTTCTAGCGGGTAACCAGCAGAGGGGTACTACTATGGGTAAAGGAGGCGGGATGAACCATCTTTATGTTATGGGTAACCGACAGGAGCAGAAGGCTGCACCAGATGTTGTCATAAGTATTCTTCGTGTCTTTACTTATGATTGCTATGCACTAGTTGATCTGAGTGCCACATTGTCCTTTGTGACCCCTTATGTGGTTAGCAAGTTTGGGGTTCTTCCAAAGTATTTGCATGAACCTTTTTCTGTTTCTACTCCTACTAGTGAGTCTATCCTAGCTGAGAGGGTTTACAGGGACTTTGTAGTGTCTATTTATCATAGAGACACCTTAGATGATTTGATAAAGCTAGAGATGGTTGATTTTGATGTAATAATGGGCATGGATTGGCTTCATGCTTGTTTTGCCTCTGTTGATTGTAGAACCTGGATTGTTAAGTTCCATTTTCCTAATGAGCCTATCTTGGAGTGGAAAGGGAGTTCCGTGGCCCCTAAGGGTAAATTCATATCCTATCTTAGAGCTAGAAAGTTGATATCCAACTGTTGTATTTACCACCTCGTGCAAGTGAAGTCTGATGATGTTGACTCTCCTACTCTTGAGTCAGTCCTCATAGTGAATGAGTTTCCCGAGGTCTTTCTTGATGATCTTCCTGGAATCCCTCCTGACAGGGAGATTGACTTTAGGATTGATCTTCTTCCCGAGACTAAACCTATCTGAATTCTACCCTATAGAATGCCCCCTATAAAGTTGGAAGAATTGAAAGAGCAATTGAAAGACTTGTTAGACAAAGGTTTCATAAGGCCTAGTGTCTCACCTTGGGGTGTTCCTGTCCTATTCGTGCATAATAAAGATGGATCTTTAAGGATGTGTATAGATTACCGGCAGTTGAATAAGGTTACCATGAAGAATAAGAATTCTCTTCCCAGAATAGATAATCTCTTTGACCAGCTTCAGGGTGGTACTTGTTTCTCCAAGATTGACCTTAGATTGGGTTACCATCAGTTGAAAGTGAGGGAAAGTGATATCCCTAAGACCACCTTTAGGACACGGTATGGCTATTTTGAGTTCTTGGTCATGTCCTTCGAGTTGATAAATGCACCCGCAACCTTTATGGATTTGATGAGTAGGGTATTCAGGTCGTATCTTGATATGTTTGTGATCATTTTTATTGATGACTTACTAGTATATTCGAGGAATGAAGAGGAGCATGCTAATCACCTTAGAGTGGTTTTCAAACACTCAAAGATCATGAGTTGTATGCAAAATTCTCCAAGTGTGAGTTTTTGCTCAAGTCAGTGGCTTTCTTAGGCCATGTTGTTTAGGGAGATAGCATTTGGGTGGATACGCAAAAGATTGAGGCAGTTAAGAATTGGCCAACACCCACTTCTCCAACAAAAATAAGAAGTTTCTTAGGTTTGGTCGGGTACTATTGCAGATTTGTGGAGGGTTTCTCTTCTCTGTCATCCCTTTTGACAAAGCTGACCTAGAAGAAGGCCAAGTTTCAGTAGTCTGAGGCATGTGAGAAGAGCTTTCAGGAATTGAAGACTAGATTGACTACAACACTAGTGTTGACCATACCAGACGGGATGGGTGAGTTTGTGATATACTATGATATATCCAGAGTGGGATTGAGTTGTGTGCTTATGTAGAGAGGGAAGGTGATAGCGTATGCTTCCAGACAACTTAAGATCCATGAGAAGAATTATCTAACCTATGATCTAGAGTTGGCAGCTATGGTATTCTCACTTAAGATCTGGCGTCACTACTTATATGGAGTACATGTGGACGTGTTCACTGACCAAAGAGCTTGCAGTATGTGTTCAGTAAAAAAAACTCAACCTGCGGCAGAGGAGATGGCTGGAGTTGGTCAAGGATTATGACATGAGCATTCTTTTCCACCCAGGTAAGGCTAACCATTATTATTGATGCTCTTAGTAGGATGTCTATGGGTAGTACTGCCCATGTGGAGGAGGGGAAGAGAGAATTAACCAAGGAGGTGCATAGATTGGCTCGTTTGGGAGTGCAACTTGAGGAGACCAATAAAGGTAGGGTCAATGTCCAGAATGGGTCTGCTTCATCCTAAGTGTCTGAGGTGAAAGAAAAGCAAGACCAAGACCCTGTCTTACTCCAATTGAAAGAAGTTGTTCAAAAGCAGAAGGTGATGGTTCTCTCCAAAAGGGGAGATGAGGTATTGACATATCAAGGGAGATTATGTGTACCCGATGTTGATGGTGTTTGAGATAGAATCATGGTTGAGGCTCATAGCATAAGATATTCCATCCATCCTGGCTCCACCAAGATGTACCACTACTTGAGGAAAGTCTATTGGAGAAATGGGATGAAGAAAGACATTGTCGAATTTGTTTCTAAGTGTTTCAATTGCCAACAGGTCAAGGTTGAACATTAGAAACCGTGTGGGTTAACTCAAAACTTTGAAATTTTGGAGTGGAAGTGGGAGGTAATCAACATGGAATTTATTATTGGCTTACCAAGACACAGAAAGCAGCATGATTTGGTATGGGTGATTGGTGATAGGATGACTAAATCAGCCCACTTCTTGGCAGTCAAGACAACTTACACGACTGAGGAGTATGCCTGACTGTATATTCATGAGATTGTGAGGTTGCATAGGGTTCCCTTGTCCATCATCTCGGACAGAGGAGCTCAATTCACCTCTCAATTTCGGAGATCTTTCTAAAAGGGATTGGGTACGAAGGTAAATTTGAGTACCATTTTCCATCCTCAGACAGATGGGTTGGCAGAGAGCACTATTCAGACTTTGGAGGATATGTTGAGAGCATATGTTATCGACTTCAAAGGAAATTGGGATGATCATCTACCGTTGATTGTGTTCGTGTATAATAATAGCTATCATGCTACTATTCAGATGGCCCTGTATGAGCATTATACGGGATGATATGTAGATCACTGATTGGCTGGTTCGAGGTAGGTGAAGCTGAGTTAATTGGGCCTGACCTTGTACACTAGTCTATGGAGAAGGTGAAACTTATTGGGGAAAGGTTGAAGACAGTCCAAAGTCGCCAGAAGTCATATACGGACGTGAGAAAAAGAGACTTGGAGTTTGAGGTAGATGATTGGGTGTACTTGAAGGTGTGACCCATGAAGGGTGTTATGAGATTTGGCAAGAAAGGGAAGCTAAGTCCCCATTATATCGGACCATATCAGACCGTAAGAAGGATTAAGAAGGTTGCTTATGAGTTAGACTTGCCTTCCGAGCTAGATGGGGTTCACCCGGTGTTTCACATATCTATGCTGAAGAAGTGATTGGGGGATCTAGCCTTAGCAATTCCTGTGGAGAGTACGGGTGTGAAGGACAGCTTAACAATGAGGAAATTCCAGTCTTGATTCTTGACCGACAGCCGATATTCTATGTATCAATTCTAAAGAATTGTTTAGGAGATCTTGCCTTAGCAGTTCCTGTGGAGAGTAAGGGAGTGAAAGATGTTTATCTTAAGAAGAGATCCTAGTTCAGATCCTTTACCGACAGGTTCGTAGGCTGAGGAACAAAGAGATAGCCTCCGTTAAAGTCCTATAGAGGAATCAATTTGTTGAGGAAGCCACGTGGGAAGCTGAGGAAGCGATGAAATTCAAATACTTACATCTATTCATGCCGAGTGATTATGATGCTGAAGGTAAATATTCTTATCCTTAGAATTTTTGGATGTTTCTTTTCCTTTAGTTGGTGCCTTGTTTTATTCCATTCTCTAGTCTAAGAAAGAGATAGATAAATGATGGATAGTGAGAGTTTGAGTGTTCCCGAGTGAGGAAAGAGATGAGTTCTAGGGTTATTCGTGTTCCCATCCAACCTTTACTCATCATTCGAGGACGAATGATTCCAAGGGGAAGATGATGTAACACCCTATAAAATTACCAAAATGCCCCTAAACCGCATCATGCGCACAACGCGTCTTCTAAAGCTTCAATGAGAAATTTAAGATTGGTTTGTGATTAGCATGGAAAATCGAGTCAAAAAATGGTCTCGACCTAATTTAAGAGCAATCGGGTTGAATTATGAAATTGCACAATTTGTGCAAAAATAGTAGCAAATCCACGTTCCCTCCATGATGCGCCAGGGACAAGGACTTGCACTTGTGATTTTTGTTGTTTTTTCGACAGGAACTATTTTCTAAAAAATTACCCAAAATACATTAGTGTTCACCCCCTCCGCGACGCGCACCTGTGTATCAAAAATTGTTTTTTTTCTTTTAATTTTGGGAAAGACAATTTTGTCCCTACCAACATATTTTAATATCCCAAAATGGGTTTTAAAGGATATTTCGTACAAAAAGGGTTTTAAACCCATAAATTTCTAAGACTTTTACGTGAGTTCTGAGAGAAGAGAAGATCAAGAGAGGTGAGAGTTTCTGTGAAAGCTCAAATCCCTTCAAGATTTGTCATTCACAGGTATGTAAAGGCTACCCAAAAGCATGGAATTGTTCTTCCATATGCCCAATATAGGGTTAGGATCGAAATAAATGTTTGGAAGCCTTGAATTATGATTTCTTGAAAGTTTCTTGAATATTAGCATTAAATTCTTGGATATTATCTTGAGTTCTTGAATATATTTCTTTAAACTATATTTTATATCCTAAATTAATAATCATCACGTTTAAAGTTTACTATATACACATACATTATTATGTGATTGTGATCTAACCCTTACAAATTCTCTCCGTAAAGACTTGAATAATGAACTTAGGGGGATGTCTAGAGCCTTGATTGTTTGAAGTGATGTGTGACTGGATTTGAGTCCTGAGGTGAGTGTGTTGATGACTGTGATAGATGAAATTAATATGGATAAAGTTGAATGAATATATTTCCCTTGAATTTGGGAAGATAGTCTTGTCCGTAGAGGTTGGTTAATGAGAGTTCTTGATGGATTAATAAACTCATGAGCATGTTGACTCCTGAGAGAAGTATTAGCACCAAAATGGGTAAGAGTGAGTCCCACTTATACTCACTAACCATATGGCCAGTGTAGGAGAGGATTGGACTGTGAAAGCAGATGTTTCTTTTGTCCCAAAAGAGGACTCGAAAGACTTTTGGATCCATTGACAGACTCATCCCTTACCCCAGCAAGGTACTGGATGGATGTGGCAAAGATATTTCTTCGTTGTATCACTACCAACTCATGGATAATGGTTGTCCATTATAGAAACTCCCAGATAGGTTTCATGATGATAGAACTCCAATGTGATATGAATGTTTGAGGTTCAATGGATAGTGAGGTGATAAAGTCTTGTTCTTTACTCTAAGGTAAGGCTGAGTGATTGCATATTGTTTCCTTTTTCTTTAGCCTATTTTAGATACAATACATTCCACATACTAATGCCCTTTATGCTGCATCATTTTATGATGCAGATTTGATAGATCAGGACTTCAGCAGCCCGATCCTTGAGGTTCAGAGCTTTCCGTATTTCTAGACAGTGGTAAGTCCTCCCCTGCATTCAGAGGATGTTTATTTTATTTTGATTGATAGTCTTTTACTTGATTTTGGTAGCCATGGTACTGTATGAGACAATAATATAGAGGCTTCATAAACATAGACATTGATGTTTGATGTCGAGGGTTTCCCGAGGCGTGAAAGTTCTTGAGATCCAAATTAAGCTTGAGACACTTGAATTTGGATGAAATATTTAGTTAAGTGTTGGAGAGGGTTCTGAGAGGGTCTTGAGTGATATAGAGTTGAAAAATGGCTAAGTGTAGATGTTTTTACACATAAGTGGGCATGGGCCAAGACCCCAATGTTTTAGGACAAAACTGGAAAAAAATAAGGAAGTCATGACACTGCTCCGGACAGGTCTGCGTCCCAGAGCTATCGCGAATAGCCACAGGAATTGAAAATTTTTGAAAAATCAATTTTTTGCTACGGGTCCTCTAAAATACGAGTTATATTCATTTCCCACTCAATTTTGCCCCCTAATCAAGAATATGAAGTCAGATTTTTGATATTGCATAATAATTTTGAGATATATTGAAATTACGATAATGGGCATTTCCGAAGCACATTTTTGGAGCGTTTTAGGGGCATTTCAAGCATCACATAAAGGATAGCGTCTAAGGGATAAGTCTTCATAAAATATCAACATCAAATTATAGGTGCATAACATAGTATCCAACAACACCTCTAAGCATGAATAGGATGGGGGCCATGACATGTTCAAGGCTCACCCTCAAACTAGAAAGTAATGTGGAATAAAGTCTCAACATAAGTAAGATAGAAACTGGATATTGTCCCCAAACTAGAGGACGATCACCAACTCTCTTCTTTCAATGATCAAAGATAACCATGTGGAGGATATTGATGAGCGTCGATCCCTGCATGGTTAAATCATACAAGCATAGAAGTATGTGTTAGTACTTGGAATGTGTTGGTATATAGGTATGTAATGCATGACATGGAAATAAATAATGAAATGATTCATGCTAAATCTTGTGATAAAAATGATACATTTACAAAGGCATTAGTAAGCCGTGATCAAGCTAATATTATTTAAACATAAAGGACAATTTTAGAAAGAACATAGTAGGATGCATAGATGAAGATAATTGAGAATAAGCAAATTATATAAACTTGGAATATACATATGAGTGATCATTTAGGTATTTTACTCTCACTATAGAACATAGAATAATGCACATGAGAAATAAAGAACTTACCCGTACTTGAATGCATGATAGGTCACATAAACTTAAATTAGTAAGAAATACATGATATCATTCATAACTGAAGTATTAACATTCTTAGGTGAACGATACATCACTTTACGTAAAAGACTATTTTATTACATAAGGAACATTGGTAATCGTAATGGAGACCATCTTACACACTTATAGACATCATCATGTACCATTAGGAGAAATACTATTTGATCTTGTGAAATAATGAATCCTAGGAACTTTAAATAACCTTTGGACATAACATAAAGGAATCATTTTAATGTATCATAAGGGGACCTTTTGAGAATATAAGGAGAACTTGAACATATATGAGAGCAACCTTTAACTGATATAAACTATGTGAGCTAAGCCATGGAGTCCCGATGTTTCCTCTACACAAAAAAAAGGGGAAAGTCACTTGCCAAGGCAACCTCCTAAGATGCCAAAGTGGATCCACTAAAGCTTTGCTATTGAGCAACCTCTACTATCGGTTGGTCTAGAAATTAACCTCTACAAGTGGATGATTCCTATTTCCTATGGTGGCATGTAGTTATGTGATAATGGGATTCTACTAATGGTCTCACGCCTTTTCTAATGGGGAGCTTCCACATCCATCTCAAGGTCCACTTGGTACTAAGTAAACTTTCACGGAATAATCACAGGCATGAATCCTGAAATTCATTAGAGGAGAGGTATTCTACTAACCTTTTCTATAAATATTTAGAACATTAATCATCATCATAAGGATAGCTCCTGCATCTTGGCTAAGCCTCTACTATCGACTAGTATTGTAGTCTTGGCTAAGCCTCTACTATCAACTAGCATCATCATCATATCCCTCTACAAACGGGTCATCATTTCATTAAGTCAATAATAAACATAGAATGTCTTATAAGCTTTCATTTCTCATTATTTAGACATTATACCTCAAGACATATAGTGAATATCATCAATTCAAACCATTCTTAAAGAACCCATCACAATCGTACATATCATCTTTCAAAACATAGATATGGAAACATGAAATTCATCTCATACAATCCTCAACTTCATAGTATCTCATGCTATCACAACATTTATAGTTTTGAATATCATAAACTAGCTCATCAAACAACTACATCATAATATCAAATAAAGCGCTTCATATCATTCATAATATTTATAACATTCTCATGAACTCATAGCATGCTTAATTTCCTTTCCATATTAACAACATTTATAAATCACATGTCCTACCATAAAGCCTTCATCACATAAGAGATTTGTCGTATAACTTAGTCAAAATATGGTGGGTATATATATTTAAGCTTTAAATCATGCAATTCAAAGTATAAAATATGAGAGGAGTAAAAATAAAGTCATTTAAGGATCATTCAAAACAACCACCAACATACTTGCAAAACCCCAATTTGGATGTCATGAAAATCATTCAAAAATTCATAATATTTTCAAATCTTTCAAGATACCATAGCTTACAAGACCTTAATGTAATAAGATATCATAATCTCAATCATTAGTAGGAGTCCATGTATCAATAACAAACAATTTCCAACATATTTCATGCAATGGATTGATAATAGAAAATACCCATAAAGAATTAGTCATTAGAATCAAGAAATATGATAAAAATAATTTTGGGGCTCCATGGATAGAAGAACCCATGGATAAAAGACCCCCAGACCTTAGACTTGGAGTTACCTGAAGAAAAATTTGAGAAGGAATTGGGGCTTGACTTAGTTTTCTTAAATTCCAACAAAACTTCTTGAAAATCTTGAGAATGGATGGAGGATTTGGTGAAGATTTTAGAGGAATTTGAGAGGTTTTTGGTGAGTTTTTTGGGGCTAAAAATGGCTAAAGAATGAGAGATTTTCATATATATATAGGTATTGGGTTATTACCTAATTGCCCCCAAGTGAAAAGAAAATTTTTGAACTAGGCTGCGACAGGTCAGCCTACTGGTTTGCAAAATTTCATCGAAAAAATTAGTTTTTTGGTACAAACAACCTATACCTTATAGGTAACCATCTTCCCATAAAGTTTTGTCCTCTGAACAAGAATATTAAGACGAATTTATGAAATTCTACACGAATTTTGAGACATTAAAAAAAATTGCATCATAGGGTCTTTCAGAGCTACTTAAGGGGTGTTTAATCTTCTTCTACACAAACAAATTCTAGAATGCTTTACTACTATTGAGTGGTTCATTGAACCATGGTTTTAGGTACCAATAGACTGATGAATAATTATTTGATCTTGTGAAATAATGAATCCTAGGAACTTTAAATAACCTTTGGACATAACATAAAGGAATCATTTTT